>PVKA01052872.1:0-11497 GCA_004027165.1 Ctenomys sociabilis
AGAGAAGAGAAGAGAGAAGAAGAGAAGAGAGAAGAAGAGAAGAGGAAGAAGAAGGAGGAAGAGAAAGGAGGAGGAGGAGAAGAAGAAGGAGAAGAAGAAAGCTTTGGGAGCTACCACCCCCAGAAGTGCTGTAGGGGCAGAGCCAGCCGAGCCCTGTGGTGGCCACACTTTGCTATGGATTGCCTGGCATGCAATCCAGCTACAGGACTCAGTGTTTGCTCTGCTGGAGCAGGCAATTACAGACTGAAACCTCTAGGAACTGTGAGTTCAATAAACCTTTTCCTCTTTAACTTTGAGTGCTGAGTATTTTGTTTCAGCCATGAGAAAAGTAACTAAAACAACCAGCCTCTCCATTAACAGAATAAGTAGACATGTGTGGTGCAGTTTCACAAAAAATTCCAACTGTGTGCGAAAACACGGAGGACTCTTACAGACATGAGGTTGAGAGAAAAGCGTCAAATAGGAAAAAGCGCGTGCTGTGTGATTCCGTTTATGTGGAGCGCGAAGACAAGCAGCGTTAGTCTGTGCTGGCAGAAGTCAGGAAAGTGACTTCCTTCATGGACAGCTAGAGAGCGGAAGGGGGACAGTGTCAGGGTTCCTGGGGTACTGATGACGTCCGTGGTCTCAGGTTTGGGTATTCAGGGACCATGAGAGACAAGGCAAATTCTGGCTGCTTTTCTTCCCCTTGTGCACCCAGTCATGCATCTGCAAAGCCAAGTCCTCTCCCTGGGCAGCTGGGAGATCCCAGCCTCAGCCTTCTACAGCTCTCCCCAGTGAAGGCCACTCTGACACTCCCGTTCCCCTTAGTGGTACCCTCCGCTGCCTCCTCCACAGTCCCCCCAGCTGTCCCCCTCTATTTCATCACCATCCTCTCTCTCTCTCTCTCTCTCTCTCTCTCTCTCTCTCTCTCTCTCTCTCTCTCTCTCTCTCTCTCAGGTCTCCAGGACCTCCAGCACTCCTAAGACTCCCTGCTCTCCCCATCACACATCTCCTGCAGCCCCCAGTACCCCAGCTACCCTATGAGTCCCCTCTTCTCTCTGACCCCTTGAGGCCCCTCCCCAGACAGCTCTTTCCTTCCCAGTATCACTTTGAATGTTGCTTCACCAGAAAAATCCTCTCCCAACCCTGTGACAGGTGCTCCATCAGTACCTCTCTGAAGAGCACGTGAACATGTGGATTCCATAGCTTTGTCCACAGCCACTGTCTCCTCTACCATGTGACCCCCCTCATGAAGTCTAACCTCACGCTAGGAAGGACAATTTTGAGGCTCATCTACTGAGTATATCTCTCCACCCTCCAAAACCAAGCATTCTGGACAAAATCTACCAGGCGTATTGTGACCTTACATTGACCTTGATTACTAAAGACCAATTCAGAACAAGTAGAAAAGGAGGGAGGCAGAGCTTCTTCTCCTAGGGATTCCCACAAAATTGTCAGAATGGGGTTTTATTGGCCAAACATGGGTCTCACGAACAGACTAAACCAGTCTCTGTGGTCAGAGGGATGGAGTTCTCTGATTGGCCAGGCCTGGCCACGTGCCCACTGCCTAGCGGTGAGGATGCATTACGCTGCCTAAGTCAGTGAAAGCCATCATAACAGTAGCCTTGTCCCGGGCTCACTGTGGCCCGGATGTTGCTCTTGCTCCCACCTCCGCGCTCCTGTTCCATTTCACAAGGACCCTGAGAGGAGAGGGTCATGATCTCCATTTCAGGGACAAAGTGACAAACAGCTCAGGGCAGGAAGTGATTTTCCCAAACCTGGAGAAGAACACGACTCCCAAGGGTACAGCTTTGGCTAGGCCAGCTCCTCCTACCACCCTTATCCCATCTTCTACCTCCCACCCCTGCCCCAGCCCACTAGGGTCAACCACTGTCCAGGACTCAGAGCTCCCCGACACCAGGCCAGACAGACAGAGCCTGACAGAGGGCCACCCTCAACCTGCCCAGATGCCCAGAAGGTTCCCTGCTTAACCAAACAGGCTGAAGCTGGACAGGAGCACAGCCACTGTGGGTCAGCCCTGACTCTTCTCCCCTGCAGCACTCCTGTCCCCCACCTGTCCCAGGGCCAGCTGTCAAGGCTGGGGGTGCAATGAGCCCTGTCTAGACAGTGGAGAGGCTCCCAGGATCACCAGTGTGAGCAGGAGCCAGCCTCCTGGGAGGGGCACGTCCCCGCTGCCCAAGACAAGACCCACAGAATATGAGCTTACTGCCGATCAAAGGCTAAGACAGAACAAAGCTCATGTCTTAAATGTAGTTGCCTTCTGCTAGTCTTTGGTCAAACCAAGATAGTTCCTGGTCCACTTGTTAACTCCTTTTTTTTTGGCAGAACTGGGGATTGAACTCAGGCCCCTGTGACTGCCAGGAAAGCACTTATTCCACCGGGCTATCTCCCCAGCCTCTCGCTAACTCCTTCCTTGAGGTGAGCCATGCCTCTCCCCCTGTAGCATCAGAGGTTTGCCCTCTGATGATAAGAATAGCAGACGCATCTCGCACTGCGACACCTCTGTGCCAGGCGTACATGAAGCCCTTTCCGTATGGCGGCTCATTTCAGCCTCTCAACAACCCTGTAAGTCAAACATGATCATGTGCCCATTTTACAAATGAGGCCACTGAGTCAGGAGTGAAAACTATAAAGTTGTTCTTTTACCTCACTGCTGGTGATCTCTGTTAACTCAGGGTTGGTCTACACAGAGTCCTAAGGGACAGTGGCGAACAAGCGAGGCCACTGCTAACTTCAGACCATTTTGCTGCTTTTCCATCCTTAGTTGTCTACTTTAATCGTGTTCTTTTCCATAAGCAACCCCCCAAAAACTTCAGAAATAGTCATAATATAAACCCTAAATGATTTCTGAAAGCAATTTCTTCAAATCTTTGGACATTTCATAAATTCATCCAACAAACAGCATCTGGAGGCCAGATGTACAGGGACAATACAGGGGACAAAGCAAGGAGGCCCAGTATGGATACACAAGGGTCAGGTCACATGGGAACCCCACCAAGCCACGGGGAAGGAAGTGGGCCTTCATCCCATGGCCATCAAAGCTGATCAAAAAGACCATAGGGTCTGGAAATCAGGAGCATGAGCTATGCAGGCAGGTGGTCTGGGTTCAAATCCTAGCTCTACCATCTACATGTTATAGGACCTTGCCAGGACCTTCTGGGCCTCAATTTCCTTATCTGTAAAATAAGGGGGCTAACTGCAAAGGGTAGTTGGGAAGACTAAATGAGTCTGCACACGTAAGATGTTACAATGGGGCCTGGCATACAATAAATGCTCACCCTTCAGACCCTTTGTCCATATCTGCTGCAGAGAAAAAGGATCTTCATTTTTGCCCCTAAGAGAATAAACCCAAATGACACGGCCATCTCCAAGATGGCTCAGGCAGTTCGGTTCCTTAATAACCACGGATGAGGGCCACCTGGGTGTCAGGAGACCCTGGGGAATCTGGGGAAACTGGCACAATTGGCCCCAGTGACGCAGAAGGCTGGGGTGTCGCGCTTTGGAGGTTCCTACTGCTTTCCTACCAGGCTCAACTTTGCAAGCTCCTGGGCCTCCCCAGCAGGCCCTTGAGCAGTGCAGGCCTCCCTGAACAGATACTGTGCACCCAGCACCAGGGAGAGCCAAGCCCCCCACCATGGCCTCGCTGGATAGGAGCTCTTCCATCCCCCAACACGGAGAAAAGTGCTGAGGTGTGCATAAGCCACCAGCCAAGCTTGGCACACAGTGGACACTTCGTGAACTCCCCATTTACTGTGAGGAACATCTTACTGGACAAGCACAAAGAAGCCAGCGCATCCATCAGAGGAAAACTCTGAGAAGGTGGCGGAAAGCCGGCCCGCTGGTAGCCACTTTCCTGGGCCTGCATCACCCTCCCAGCCATGGCGCCACCCCAGCAACACACTCTGAAATGGGATCCTGGCTCTCAGGACTGAGTCCTGGCTCCGCTGCTAATCCCTTCTGACACTCAGGTCTCCATGGCCCTGTGGGTAAAACAAGACACTGTGAGCTCTCCCTAGGCCTACCTCCTGTGCCATGCCCTGGGCTCTGCTCACAATGCAATGGGGAGCCTTCATGAAGACAGCAGAGCAGACCCCAGGATTCATCTGGAGGACTTGCTGGAGGAAGTGGGTCCTGGGTGGAGTCTAACTGGATGAGCAGGACCGGGCCCATGAAAGGACTCTTCTCTGTGGCACTCAGCAGTCCCAGAAGTCTAGTGTGAGTTGGAGAAGCGCATGACTACTCTGAAGTGGAGAGGCTACCTGGAGCCCAGAGAACAGTTAGACTCAGGATGTGGGATTGGGTGGGCTGGAGCTCATTACAGAGCATGCTAAACTGGGAGTTGGGCGTCCTCTGGCTTCAGCAGACAAAGCCACCAAAAGCAAGCACAAGAGTGAGGAACAGCAGTAGGGGAAGGGAGCTGGGGACACAGGCACCCACCCACCAAGAGAAGGGATAGGAGGTGCAGGCCAAGCTCACCATATAGTCCCGGCTCAGCACAGCACACACAAGTGACAGGGCCTCAACAGGTGTCTGGGCTTTTAAAGACAAAGGGAACCCAGGAATGATGGAGGAAAGCGAGGTCTGAGAGAAAGGCAGCTGCTAGGAGCAGGACCACCTTCATTACCAAGGTCCAGCACAGCGGGCTCTGCCCATGAAGGCCTCCTGGGCAAGAGGAAGGAGTGGCTGGCAGGTAGAAGAATAGAGGTGGTGAGGGACAGCGGAAGAGAGAGAAGGGGGAGGGGCGGAAGGCGGAGCATCCAAAGCCAGGGTTTCTGGCTCCTGGAGGCCGGGGCTCCTCTAGGATGCGTACGCCGTCATCCTCTCCCCCAAGCCTCACTCACACCAGCTCAGGAGTGGCAGGGCAGTCTCATCGCCATCATTACTCCCATTTTACATATGGAGCGACTGAATCACGGAAAGACTGCTTGGTCAGGCCCTGCCTGGTCAGCCTCCACCCCGACATGTCGCGGCCGCCCAGTTCCTTGTGTGGATGGCTGGGAGATAAAGGGATGGAGACCAGAGGAGGTTGCCCTGGCTTGGCAGCACTAGAGCTGCAAAATCAAGAGCTCAAAAGGTGTCCAGTCAGAGCCAGACATTTGCTTCTGAGAGTCAATCAGACAGGGACATAGATGAAGAGCCAATCAGAGCCAGGCGTGTGAGCCCAAGCTTCTATGTGGCCCAGGGAATGCCACATTAGGACATCCCCGGTTTCACCTGGAAAGCTTGTTGAAATGCAGATTCCCAGGCCCTCATACTGCTGAATCAAAACACTAAGCGGGGCGAGTACGGGAGGCTGCAGTGTCGCCTAATTTCCAGGTGACACTGATCCTGGTGGCCGTGGCCCCACCATAGTTGAGAAGGAGAAGACCCTCTGGGATATCGGGCCTGATAATCACTGGGGTGCTCTGGCTCCAAGCCCCTTCACTCCTGGTGCTGCAGGTGAAGGACAGGGAAATACCCACAGGAGGAATAAAGCTGGTAAGTGCAGGCAACAGCTCACACACACACACACACACACACACACACACACACACACACACACCCAGGCCTGTGCTCACTACCTGGGGCCAGCCCAAGCTAGAGTAAGCTTTGCAACAACCTCCAGGTATGCAGCGGGGATCCGAGGCCAGCTAACTCTGATTTTCTTAGCTGCAGGGCACACTGGCTTCTCAAGAAGCAAGAGAAAGAGAAGGAACGGAGGAGAGGCAGAGAGGCGAGCAGGTAGGGCAGCAGCCCAGGGTCTCACAGAGGCTCCAGGAGAGGGAAGATGGACCGAGCGTCCTTCATGCCCACCCAGGTGGCCCAGCCAGGCTGGCTGCTGTAGGCGGGAGCGCCCGCCTGTCCCATGCCCTGTGGTTGCCATGCCGACCCCCAGGCTGTGTTTTCGGATGTTGTATTTGATTTCACATGTTTGGAACTCCGATTACGTCATTTCGCAACACTGGGTTGCCATGGCAGCTGGCCCCACTTTCCCCCGGTGGCTCACACCTTGGAGGAGAGGGAGGGGCTGACCAGATCCCCCCAACAGACCTTAACCCAGATCCCCCAAGAGCCAAGGCCAGGAAAGTGGGGTTAGACCTCAGGGATCTACCAGAATCTACATTTGGAGAAACTGAGGTCTGGCTGGTGAGCAGGCATCCCCTGACTCCCCAGACAAGCGGGCTCCTGAAACCCCACTTCTCCCCTGGATGCACTCTTTGCACACCTGGCTGCACAGGGGCTGAGGGCCTGGCACCTGGCACCCAGCAACTAGCCTGGCCGCCTGCCCCACCGCGCTCCGGAGCTTCCAACTCGTGGGTGCCCTGATATCAGTGCGCTGCTTTACACAAACACCACGTGGGCAGTGTGGGGTGGGGAGGTGCAGCAGAGACCACCAGCTTTGGCGTCAGCCTGGGCTCAGATGCTGGTTGCCCACTTAGCCAGTGTGTGGGTGACCAGAGCGGCCACCTCCTTGAGTCCACGGAGGAGGAGGCTGGGAGAATCAGCTCTTTCTGCACAAGGTAGACCACGTACAACACAGATGCAGTGCAGAGGGACAGACCACCTCCCTCCCTCCTGGGGCCCCTTCTTTCCTTTCTTCCAGTCATCGCCTTGCCACTGTAGCTAAATTTCTGCTCTGTGACTTTGGGCAACAGGCTTTCTCTCTCTGACCCTCTATACTAGTGATAATAAGCCTTTCCCATTCATTAAGTGCTCCATATCTTAGCCCTAACTTCCAATTACTTAGTTTCTTATCTGCCTGGTTCCATCTATTGTATAAAGTCCATCAAAAAGATGCCGTGTTTTTGTTTTCTTCTTTTTTTTAACTTTTGAAAATCAGTAGGTCTCGGTTTCACTTTCTCAACTATGCAAAGAACAAACCCAGGGCCACTGAGATAGCTCAGCATTCTAAAGCGCCTGCTTAGGTACATCTAGGCAAAGTGCAGGGACTGCCTGGTACCACATGTCTTGCCAGCCCCACCCCCAGGGCCAACTGAGCTGATTACAAAAAAACAAAAACACACACACAGAGCACTCATCTCTATTTGTAAATCAGAATGGGTCATCTTTCCCCCACCCCATGCCTATGCCATGAGGCTCCTGAAGACAAGGACAGATCCTCTCAGTGGGCAAGGGAACCCTGGTCACCCTCAAGACTGTCACAACCATCCTTGCCCCCCAGAAATCTGAGAATGGCAACTCTTTACATCCCCATTTTGTAGATGAGAAAAATGAGAACCAGAGAGGTAACAGGAGTTGCCTAAGATCTTAGCCACTGTGATGGTGGCTGTGCTCCTCGCCAGCGCACACACACACACACACACACACACACACGCACGCACGCACGCACGCACACACACGTGCATGCACACACGCACACACACGCGCATGCACACACGCGCGCGCACACACGCACACACGCGTATGCACACGCGCACGCACATGCACGCGCATGCACACACACGCACACACACACGCGCATGCACACGCACGCGCGCGCACACACGCACACACGCACACACAGAATCCTGGAAAATGTGAGCAGTTGTGGCTGCGGGGCAGGGTGTGCCCTGGGGGCAGCCGTCACAGGTCGCTGCAGAGGGCTTCCTGGGGTGCCCGGGAGGCTTGCCTGCTGCCTCAGCTGCTACCCAGCTCCCTGCCAGAACCCAGGAGCCCTGGATGCTTCCCCAGACCTGGAGCCAGCACCAACACGAACCATTTCCTCTTCATGCCGCTTCCAGTTGCATGTGTTGGCATTTGCTGGAAAAATCCCAGTGCGATCCGAATGCGCAGGAGACAGGCCCTGAGTGGCTGCCTCAGCGGCCGGCCTCAGCCCCAAGCAGAGCATAGGTCTGCTTCCAAACTTTGCCGCACTTCCAGACGCCACCCCTCGGCCCTCTATGCGGTGGCTGCATCTCTGTCCTGTAAAGGCAATGAAGATGCTCCCCTTGGGGCTGGGGGGTGGCTCGGTGGTCTAAGCACCTGCCTGGCAGGCGCCAGGACCCAGCTTCAGTCCCAGTACTGCATGCTATGCTGCCGTGCCAGCCACTGAAACTGGGCATGGTGGTGCACGCCTGTAATCCCAGCACTGAGGAGGTTGAGACAGGAGAACCGCCATGAGTCCAAGCTGCTGCATTGTGAGACCCTGTACCAAATTAAATAATAATAATAATAATAATAATTTAAAAATGATGTTCTGCTCAGAGCTCAGAGGACAAAAGAAGCACAGTGTGCTCAGAAAGTATCCATTGCTGCCATTGTCCACTAAAGTCACTGTCCCACAACCACCTGCTTTGTCATCAGTGAAGAAAACAGACTGCTCTTCTCAGGAAAATTGAAGACAGGACAGGAAACAATCAGGTGCAGCATGGGGGCCTCCAGCAGGTGGCAGAAGGCCATGAGCTCAGAGTTGGTGATGCCACGGTGGCTGGGTCAGTCAGGAAGGGCTTCCTGAGGAGGCCTTCTAGTCAGGAGGAGGTCAAGGGACCCTGAAGTCCTCACGTGACAATGCAGAAAACAAACGACCACAGCACAGCCTGTCATCATTGACAAAATGCCCGAGAAATCAATGTCAAAGAGGAAGAGTTTATTTTAGCTTATGGTTTCAGAAGCTTGAGTCCATGGTTGCTTGGCTGTGTTGTCTTTATGTCCAGTGTGCTGCTCCCCGCCATGGCCGGCAGGAGGGGGCAGCTGGGGACAGATATCAAGTTCCCCATCACCCATCCCTTCAGCCAGGTCCCACTGTTTCCATTACCTCCCAGGAGCACATCAACCCACGGACCCACCCAGGATGAATCCATGAGTGGGTCAGAGCCCCTATCACTTCCACAAAGCCCCTCTCGGAGCCCTGCTCTGCCAGGGACCAGGCCCTCAACATGTGAGCCTCTGGGAATATCCAGGATCCGTACTGGAACATCCGGCAGAGGCCGGAAGGGAACATTTTGTGCAGCGTCACAGAGCAGGATCTCTAGCACAGATCCCTGAAGGATGTGCAGAGAAAGTAGACAGCAGATAGAGGAAGAGCAGGCCAGCAGCAGCATGGAGATGCGGCAGTGGTCAACTGCTAGAGAAACCACAGGACCAAAAGGACAGAGGTTGTAGCTGGGAAGAAAGATGGGAGCAGACTGGGCAAGGCCTTGGAGGCCAGGGTAAGAGGTAAGGAGCAGAACGCATTTGAGATTTACGAGGACACTGACTAAGGGGAAGTGGGGGCTACAGTCTAACACAGGTGCTTGGTCAGCATGCACAAGTCCCTGGGTTGTCTCCCCCGCAGGCCCCCCAAGTCAACAAGCATTAAGCTGAACTATGCCCAGACCAGGTTCTACAGTGTCCACTGAGAGGCGACAGCCACAGAGGAACAGATCTGAAACCACTCAGGAAGTAACATGGCTGGACTTTTCTTTTTTTTTTTTTTTTTTCTGATCATAGTGAAATAAAATATATCACTTAACCACTTTTACGTGTATGGTTTGGTGACACTACGCGCCCTGTCACCACCTCCTCACCAGCCCTCCTCACTGTCCACAACTGAAACTCTGTGCACTGAATGCTCCCTCTCCTCCCCTCCCCCAGGGCTGGCAACCCCCGCCCCAGACCCTGCCGTGGGTCTAGGGACCGGATGCTCCTCTTCAGCGAGGCCACACCCACTAATGTGCTTCTGTGGCTGGCTTGGTGGCTTCTCATCAGATGCACGCAGACTGCCCCTGGCCTCCAGACCTTGAGGTTCAGCCAGGGTGACCTTGTGAACCCTAAAGGCCAAGAGCACCCCAACTCTTCCCCAGGCCTACATCCTGTCCCCAGCTCATCCTGCGAATCCTCTCAGTCGGCCGTGGTGCCAATCCCAGAGTCACTGTCCGTCCAGGCGGTAACCGAGGCTAGAAAGCCCTTTCCACTCAAGGCTGACGAATATCCCCCTGACGCACACAGTGCTACGCCTCACTCATACGTCTCCCATCCGTGGACACTTGGGCTCTTGTCACCTCCCAGCCGTTGTGAATGTGAAGGCGTCCGGGAATCCGATGTCTCTTCCAGGGTCACACACTTAGGAGTGCAATTGCAGGCTCATTTGAGGTCTATGTTTAACTGTTTGACTCCCCCCCCCCCACTGCCCTGGTGCCTTTCCACAATACGACACCATTTCCTACCCCTCAGAAGTGTGCTAGGTCCCTGTAGTGGATGGCTAACTGGTGGTCACCTTGTTACACCCAGCTGAACTGAACTAGCATGGTGCGGGGTGTGAGAGGCCCTCCTGAGGGTGGTGGCCAGCAGCCCAAGAGGCAGAAGTGGAGAAGCTTTCTGTTTGAAGAAGCTGCGGGAGCTGTTGGTTCTCCTGGGCTGTTCTTCATGGGAAGCTTGTCATGCTGGGTTTCCTCAGGAACTTGGCTGTTCTTGTCGGAGGAGGAGCCCAGGACTTCATTATCACTGAGGATGGCTGCGGTTTATTTGTGGGGAGCGCCGGTCCTCATCTTGAGCATCAATTCCTGGCTCCAGAGGAGAAGATGGTCCACAGCACAGTTTCCTGGAGAAGCTTGTCATGTAGGCTTTCCTGAGGGAAACTCAGATTTCCTCATTACCAGAGGAGCTGGGGGTCTTCATTGTTACTGAGGATGGCCGTGGTACTTTTCAGGGCAGCTCTGGCTCCTACCTGGGGCACTGCTTCCTGGCTGTAGTTCAGATCCCTCAGCCTGCTAGCACAGATCTTTCGTTTCGATGGCGTAGACACTCTAGCTTCTACCTCTGACCTTTGGACCTTCTCAGCCATCACGGCAACCTCCCTGTGCAGAAGAGCCCAGGAGAAACAATAGTCCCTGCAAGCTTCTTCAAACAGCTTCTCATCAGCTTCTCCAGTTCTGCCTCTTATGCTTCAGATCCGTGAGGCAGGCCTGCATGAAACTTTGTCATGGGCTCTAGGCCTCCAATTAGACTTGTGAGAGGCACTGTTGTGGGCTCCAGGTTGTCAGCTGGACTCATGCAGGATATTAGGATCTAGGCCCTCCGCTGGGTTCTTTGGTCTTTAATGTGTGGACAGATTTCTTGAACTCTTTGTATATGATTCTTTGGGGGATTATAAAATAATCTTATAAAATGTGTCCTGTATTATATTGTCCCCCTTACAAAAACCCCTAATCATGACACCCCTGTTCTTCCACAGCCTCATCAACACGTGTTATTATCCAGATTTTTATGGCTGCCACCCTAATGGGTGTGAAGTGACAAATTTCTGGATCTGAAGGAATGATTGTATGGGAGGAGTAAGGGGTAGCAGAGTGAACACAAGAGGACAGTGACTCTGGGGTTGGTACCATGACTGAATGATAAAGATTCACAAGATGAGCTGGGGACAGGATGAAGGCCTGGGGAAGAGTTGGGGTGTTCTGACCTTCAGGGTTCTCAAGGTCATCCTGGTTGAATTTCAAGGTCTGGAAACCTGGGACAGTCTGTGCTGCAGGTCAGAGGTCACCACCAGGGATGATGATAAGTCAGCAGTCTAAAGACCTGCTTAGGCAAGCTTAGGCAG
>PVKA01052873.1:0-11497 GCA_004027165.1 Ctenomys sociabilis
AAAGAAGATGATATGAGCTGTTTTGAGTATATGAAATTAGAAAGTGACTTGGAGGGGACTAGCTTTATAAGCAGAGCCACACTGCCAATTATTCACCCTATCAATACCATTAATAAGTTGCATAGGACAATATCAATAATGTGATAAACTTTCCATTCAGTGGACACAGATTTTGAAAAGTGCCTGTGAAAACTCAGCTCACTAAAATCACCATTTCATAGTGAATAGTTGTGATCCTTCATAAATCAGGACTGAGAGAGCATTTGGTAAAATAAAGATTAAATTCTGTTCTAGCGTCATGCTTCAAGGGCTTTGAAGAAAAGCTTTTATTTCAGTCTCCATGTTTCAATTCATTAAAAGGAAAAATAAAAAAAGATTCTTCACTTCAATTTCCTTCTAAGAAGAGGAACCAGTTCAGATGGAGCAGTGTACTAAGATGCAATCATGACATCTGTATGAGTTAGCTTTTATTGTGTTTTCATGAAAAGAGCTATTTAAAAGTATACATTTCTTCATACTTCATCTTCTGGTTTCCTACTGAAAAAAGTTTTTGCAGAACAAGTATCTGAATATTAAGTGAAAAGTTCAGAGTGAATAAATCGTACTACTTGATCACTTAATTTACAGTTATTTTTTTTTTTTTTTTTTTTTTTTTGTCTTTTTTGAGACAGGGTCTCACTGTGCAGTTCAGGCCGACCTTAAGCTCGCTTTGTAGCTCAGGCTGGTCTCGAACTCACAACAATCCTCCTGCCTCAGCCTCCCGAGTGCTGGGATTACAGGCCTGCGCCACCACGCCCGGCTAATTTACAGTTATTTAGCAGAATATTTATACAACATAATGTTATGCATAAACAAAAATTTAAATTTTGTTTTTAGATATTGTATGTGTTCTAAGGAGACTTCTGCTTTAGTCTTATTTGAAATGATCCATCATTGACACCACACTCACAGACTTTGGGTCTGTTGGTATTGGCTGGTTGCACATCACAGCGGTATATGAAGACATGAACAGGCATGGCCGTTAAGGGGGAAGTAAGGGCTAGAGTATGGAGAGAGGTTTGCAAAGGAAGCCACATGGGAAGGGCTTCTCCAAGTACGGGAAGAGGATGTTTGATGTGGAATGAACTTCATGCTAGCAGTTTTAACCTCAAATATAGTTGATTATTCCTATTTTTGAAATATATTTTAATTTTTTAACATATTTTGTAGGGACTTTAAAGTCTAAGCTATCAATACTTGATGAAAAATATCTGTTCCATGTTAAGCCTAAGATGTTTGATATTCAGACAGATAGTGAGGTTAAGCTCAACAACCTATTTTGTACAGCAATAACAATAAGCTTCTTTTCTGGAGGATTAACAACATAAGTTTGCAGACCAAAAATTAGAGAAAAAGGAGGGCTGCAAGGACAGCCAACATTTTGGCCTTAGCCTCACAAGGTCAATTAAGACTAAGAACTTATGAGAGCCTATACTATAACATCATGCAACTCAGTTGTGTCCCAAATTTTCTGATCAAGGAGATTATGGAGCCAAAGAGGAAAGTGATCGATGATGTAGAGTATGCTTAGGGAGAGGCACATGGAGAGAAAACATTCTCTTAGGCTTTCACAGAGAGCAAATTGGTCAAGCAATGGCCATGACTCATCCACATGACTGACACAGACAAAGGATATACAAACTGTACAGTGTATCAGGATAAATCCTGAGGGGATTTGACTGACCTTAATCATATACAAAAGCTACAATTCTTGTTACATAGGTCGTGCTTTATCTTGGTCTTAACCATCCAAAAGAAAAGTATAAAAATGAAGTATTAAAAAGCAAAACCATATTAATATGCTGAGCTATAAAAGATTCAAGTCAATAACTTCTGACATTGCCAGACATGCAGAAAACCCAATACTATTATGGGCTCTTGGACTATTTTGAAATATTTTGCTGAATTCACACACTTATGATATTTAAATGACAAAACTAAACAAGAAAAGGGGATACAAATGAATGACCATTTTATATCTGTATACTCAAAATAGTTAAGATAGACACACAACTACATTCTCTTAATTCAGTGAATAGAGGGATCTGCTCTAATAGTGTTCATAAATAGAACATCATATCTGCATCTTATAGAACAAAGAACCATTAAGCAAACAATATGCAGTGTATTAATTATTGAATCTGTCCTACTAATTTGATTTGAAACTGTCTCATTGCTATTTGTTCTTCAATAAAATTATGGAAAATAGATAAATAAAAAGAAAAGAAAACTTTCATGATTCACCCTAAGCACTGAAGATAACCACTGTTGATCAGTCTTGACTCTATGAAGCACAGTTAGCTTCTCTGCCTTTACCAGCATCACTACATCTCTCCCAGGAAGTCCACTGTTCTCTGAAAGACAAAAGTGTTCTCATTTGTAGAATTAACAATCACCAAAAGAAAAAAAACAATACATCTCACACAAAATCCAAAACAGGCCTGCCACTGAGTCCAGTATTAACATCCACTGAAGCACCAGCTACCAACACACAATCAGAGATGTGGAAATGGTCCAGGGTCAAGGAGACAGAAGAGAGAAGACAACTCTCCTACTCTAAAGAGCTCAAAAAGAGAGAAAATTGTCCAATACAATAGGACCGCAGAGATATGGCCATGTGAAAGTTCCTCTGCAACAGCTCATCTTCATTAATCTTCAACATATAAATTGGTCTCTGCCCTCTTCAAGCATGTGAAGAGATTTATTTTTCTTTTATGTATTTAATTACACATGAGACTCAGCAAATGAGTGAACAATGGTCTAAAATATCAAACATGTGCTCTTTAAAATTTTTTTAAAAGAAGGATGGGAAGCAAAAGGACAGGAATGAGGGAGGAAGAAACCAAAATTAGACCAGTGACACACTGGTGGGTGTGTAATTAAAAATGTGTCCTTTACAGAGGCCTGCTAAACTGCAAAAATAGTTATACTTCAGAATTTCTCTCTCTACAAACTATTTTAGAATCTCTAACTGGAGAAGGGAGGATATTATTTTATTTTATTTTTTTAGGAAGGAGATGAATACTAGAAAAGGTTTAAAAAGACCAAGTATTTAGATATAGGTTTCAAATTTAGTTTGACCATCTTTTAAAATAACTGGAAACTCTGTGAACATTGAAAGTTAACTTCCAGATAACAATGATACCGATTGTCAGTACAAGAGGTCCTTCTAGTGAGTGTATACGTGCAGTGTCATTCAGTCAAATTCAGGACCAAACTTCAGGGCCACTGGGCTTACCTTGGAGCCCAAAAGATTGAAAACTAAAAAGAAACAGTAGTCATTCTCTAGAGAAAATATGTATTTTGAAAAAGACTTAGGAATAATGTCTCAGTGTAGGAAGTCATTCAGTGAATTGGCCCTCAATCACCAGCTTAGAATACCTCACATCTTAATATGGTTTGATGAATAAATGAATAAGCAAAAGCAAAATATCTCATTGTGGCCATACCATGGCTTAGTTACTTAAAGCTCACATGCAGTTTTTCATGTTGTTCATAAATTATTATATGTGCCTGGCTATCACTTTCAGAGATGATTCCTTGAGCAAGGAGTACAGGCATGAAGGAAAGCTACCTATTGAATTAATGAACCAAGATTTGCATTCCACATCTGGGTCTAAGACGTATGTTGTCATCGTTAGAGAGGTATGTCAAGTGGTAGAATTCAGGCACTGCATCCTTCATGCTGTCTTGGGATGCAAAAAAAATTCATGCATGGAAATTTTCTGGAGCACTCTGGTTAATATTTACCAGAGTGATGTGTGGTCCCCTCATCAAATACAAATACATCGAGGTTCTAATGGCTAGTGCCTCATAATTAAAGGGTCATTAAAGACCACTGGGATGATCTCTAACTCAATAAAACCAAGGTAAGACAGAGATTAGGGTGCAGACCCCTACAGAGGGAAGACAGGAGGAGAACAAGTGTCTGCAAACCGAAGAGAGAGGACTCTGATGCATGCGATGGTGCTGACCCTTGGGTCTTGGACTTAGAGCTTGTGCAAGAGTGACAAAACACATGTCTGTTATTTGGTTGGCAAGTCTATGGGGCTTTGCTAGGGGTTAAAACAGGGGTGTCCATAGTCAGCATGGAGCACCTTGAAGTTCATGGCTGGCGGTCATTTAGCTGTCTCTGATAGAGAACTGCAGACAGCAGGTATCTTCTACTGTGGATTGCAGCAGCATGAATCTAGAAAGTTGCAAGCTGCATGACTGTGAAGAACTACAATGATGTTGTCACCAGGATGCCTCCCCAGATGGCAAGAAATCAGTGCTAGCACTAAATTCTCATGGTTCCTTCAATCCTGTAAAGTACACAGAATATTTGAAAAATAGTCCTAGATCTAATATTAACCCTGCTTACTTGATCACCGATAAGAGGGCAAATTCAGTCATAGGAAATGATTCTTTTAAAATCACTTCCTGCCTTCTTATCTAGTTCTTTGTGTGTTTTAGGGAAAACAGAAAGTGTCAGTTGGTCCAACGGTTGTGGGTTATTCTTAAACTGATTAACAGAAAGTGTCATTGCAAACCATTTTTAATGAGAAAATGATAATGCAGTTAACTAGATATACTCATTAGACTTAATTACATACACTTAGGAAGGGTCACTACATCAGCCAACTTAATTGAGCGCTTATTATATACACTAAACTTTTCTCCCACATGCTGAAGATAAACACTGACCAAGGTACAGTTACCTGAGAAAAGTTAAGCCACGGGAGAGCAAACTCACACTCAGCTATCACAAAGTGTTACAATTATCAAGGTGAACAATTTACTTGCTTCAGGCATCTAGGACAGGGACTGTTAAAGGGCCAGATAATGAATAGTTTGAACTTCGATTTCTAAATATGATCACAACTATTCAACTTTGAATCTCATGACTATGACACTGTACCTTTAAACTCTGCAGGCAACCATAGACAGCGTGCAAGCAAATCACATGTTGCTGTCAAATTTCCTTCACCAATTCTAAACTTTAAATTTTACCTGCTTTCTATGAGTCACAAAATCTTTTTCTTTTGATTATTTTTCAACCACTTAAAATGTGAGAATTGTTCTTTACTAATGATCACAGCTAGGGTATAAGAGAAAATCTTCCAGGAAAAGAGCTCCTATAGTTGGAGAAGATCTTTTAGGAAAATTTCTCCTGAACTGGGTACGGTTTGGGGGCGGGGTATATGAGCACATGCTACTAGATGATGTTCATGAGGAATGATGGGAAAATGTGCATAGAGACAGTTCACTCTGTGCTGAGCCAGTCTAAGTATTTAATACTTGAGTGGACCAGCTTCTCACAGGCTGAGCCAGGGTGATTCCAAGAATGTAGCAAGAGAACTTCTGTTGTTCAAGTCACACAATATCATGACTATCTCATCTACCTACCAGAAAACCTGGACTGTTCATGTACATCGTATGCAATTGTTACTGTATTCCAATCACCTACAGGACTTTGAAAGCAGGAAATGATTGCCTGCTGCTCCAACACTTTCAGCAAAGCAGTCCTATCAGGGCAGAATTTCAGAGAGCACAATGGTATGTTCACTTAACAATGACTCTAGGATAAGCCTCTGTTTCACTTAGCTCCATCTATGCAATTTTTGTGACACTGGAAAAGTCACTTCACTGCCTTTGCATCTCTATTTGTACCTATTAAATAAGGACAATATATATTGTCCTTGGACATTTTAGTAGCACACAAAATATTTTGGCATGTACATCATAATACAATCTTTAGTTTTATAGCAATTAGATGAATATGTATCTAAAAGTAAACATTAGTACTGCCCAAAGAATAATTAATCCAAATTCTCATTTGAAAAATACCTAGGTGTGCTGTTGTGTCTCTGAAGACACATAGTTTCACTGTTTTGCTATTCCTGAAACATACATATTTTGATTATTTTAGAGAGGAAATAATAAGCTTTTCTTTTTGTTATACAAACTTGTAATATTTTAATACCTCCTGACATAGCATATAAGAAATAATAAAGGGCATAATTCAAAAGGCATGAGAAGTTGCAGTATGCTCTTGGATGAACAATAAAGAGCTCTCAAGGTGATAGTTATGCAGGACTATATAAAATATATTAGATGAACCCTTATTTAAAAGGTTGTTGAAGATTTCTATGAAACAGTATCAATATTATGTCGGGTTATACATGTATCTTTTTTTTGAGATATATGTGTGTGTATGTGTGTATAAAGGACAGGGAAGAAGTAATATAAAGTCAACAGAAAAAAGAAATATACTTTTTAAAGTTTCTAATACTAGGAGAAGATATCATGCAATGTCTTTTAGATAAATTGTTATTCAAAGATATAGTGTAAGTCTTAAAACAAAACTTAAGATTAAACAATATTCAGAAAATTAAATATTAATTTAAAATTAAATGATGTGCTTGTATAAACAGTACAGTTAGGATAAATATGCAGTGCTTTTGCATAATTCTATGAGAGTCAAGATTTGCGCTGGTAGTGGTTGGACAGGATATTATGTCAGCTTCTAGTAGTATGGACAACCACTAGGAAGATAACAAGGTAGAAAATATTAATTATTGAAACTGTGATATAATTCAGCTTTAAAAAAATAAGATAAGTATACAGCTACACTCTCTTAATTCATTGATTAGAGACATCTGCTATAATAGTGTCTGTAAGTAGAATATCATGTATGCACCTTGTACAATAACAAACCATTATGAAAACAATGTGCAATGTATTAATTATTGAATTTGTCCTGTTAATTTGACTTGAAACTGTTTCATTGCTATCTGTTCTTCAATAAAATAAATTTTTAAAAAAGTACTATTGACCCAGAAGGCGAAATATAAGTTACTGTTTTTGTCTTAAGTGAAAAATACATAGAACACCACTGATTTTTGACCTTTTGTGTAGAGCCTAGATAGAGTTATTACCTTAGCACCAGGTCCTGATCTACAAAGTTCAGACTCCTCCAGGTGGGGGTGGCTTGGGTCTGGCTGCTGTGTTCCACTTCCTGCTGCAGCCTTGCAGGTGAACCCTTTGTGTCACACTGGCAAGATGTTCTGCTCCTGAATCAGCTGCATGGGTCTTGTCTCTAGCCTCCTTGCAGGGAGTCTGCTGCAAGGGTTCCATGAAGGGCCTGATCTGTGGACCTCTTCAGGATCCTGTGGCCCAGGCGGTCTCACTCACATACCAGGCCTGCATTCTGCATCTCTTCCGGGCCTGGCGGCCTGGGCAGTCTCCTATTAATCAGTTTTGAAACTTTCTCAATGCTATTTGTTTCATCGCAGGGCATCCAGGTCTTCCCAAGTCCTTCATGCACAGCCCGTGGCCAGTAGGAGACACAGGCAGCAGTTTAGGGAGACTAGAGACTCCCAGCAACGTGCACGGGATGCAGAGCCCGGGCACTGGAAGTAACAACAAGCTTTTTAAACTAATATTCTGGCCAGCATGGTGATGCACACCTATAAGCCCAGTACTTCAGAGACTGAGACAGGAGGATACTTGATAGTTTAAGGCAAGCATGGGCTACGAGTTCAAGGTAAGCCTGAACTGTATGGAAAAACCCTGGCTCAGATCAATCAGTCTAATGTTAAAAATAAAGTAGTAGATCAATAAGATTAGCATAAAATGCGTTCAATGTACTAAAACATGATGATAATCAAGCTAGATTAGAAAGCCTGAGTTTGATGCTTGTTTAATATTTTAGCAGATCAGCCACTTAGAGGCTGAGACAGGATGGTTCCAAGTTTGAAGCAAGCATGGGTAACTCAACAAGACTCTGCGCAAATAAGAACAGCGGGGAGTGCAGCAAAGTGGTACAGCACTTCCCTCACCTACACAAGGCCAAGGGCTCAATTCCTGGTACTGCCAAGAACAAAACAAAGTTGACAACTTTTCATGGAGATAAGATAAAAAAGAAAGGTTTTGCTGGTAACTGAGCCAATACTGAGTGCCTGCAACACTAATATAACAGCAGTCACTAAGGTGTTAAGTGCCACCAAGGGTTTGAGATCTCAAAGGTTAGTAAACAAATAAATAAAGCAGCCTTCTGCTCACTAGGAAACCGTCCAAAACCTAGACCAGAGAATCAAGTTCCTAATTTATGAGTCAGCCACTTAAAAAAAAAAAAGGCAAAGCTAACAGAGCTCTTCATATAGCTTTTCCACATTTTGATCTTTCTGGAAAGATAAATTCCTGCAGGACTACTTGGAATTCCCACTAATCAGACTAGAAAAGAGAGTTTGACTAGGCGTTCAGACATCAGAATAAAGAAGTTTTATAGTAAATTGTTGATCCTAATTAAATTGAACGATTTGTATGGCACACTGTATAACTAAAAAAAATGCAAAGTAAAAAAAAATCCAGTAGCAAAATACATACTAAAGAAAAATATAACAAAACTGTAAGAATAAGTTCCCATAAGTGAGTTCTCCACGTGAGCCCCTATTTAGTTAGTATTCACTGTTGCCAACGCTACTGACCAATGGATAGAGATTTACCAGGACATTGTTGACCACAGCAATTACATTCTACAACATAATTTTCAGATTGCACGTTATGCTATGGACCACAAGACAACAGAGATATGATGTCTTTCAATTCCCAAAAGCAAGAGCTTGTCTGCTGCTTTTAAAATCGTCCATTGAAAAAAACTTTTCATCCCATTTTCATTGTGTCTTTCCCTCCTGGTTCTCTCTGTTCCCCTCCCCTCCCACTCTAGTTCTGACCTACTCTAGTTTCCTGGCATTGTTCTGACATTTGCCTGGCAGAATATAAAACAACAAACATGTTCAATTTGAGTGGTTTCCTGCAATGTTATTCTACCAAACTGGCAATTTCCGAAAGGATTTAAAAAGGAGCATACAATTCCTCCAACACCGGGAGGTCCGACAGTGATTGCCAAAGCAGTCTATGCTTTTAGCAGGCCCTAACATATAAGCACATAAAAACATCTTTTTTTTCCCCGCAGATTTTTCTTTTTATTCTTGATATCAAGCTGACTTCAGAGATCTTGAAAGTGGCCAGAAACTATTCATTTAGCACCTTAAAATTCAAAGCATTTTAGACTATTTTGTTATGCATAGTTCATGAAGATACATTATTTTTCTCTGACAGTCACATAAGGTTATTAAATGTTAATCAAGATGTTTAAATTACAACTAATGGATTGATGGATTCCATTAAAGACCAGATGCAAAAATTACTGAAAGAAATGGGCTATATTTTTTTCCCCTGGGATAGTTATTTCCTGTTTCCCTACCTGACATTTGACATTTCCAAGATGGTGGCAACTTTGGAAATTTTATGACTTGCTTGTGGTTTGGCCTAAATTCAAATTATAGAGTCTGAATTTGATCAAATTAGACATCCATTGCCTCAGGCAGGAGCAGTGCATGCCAGTGTCAATGATGGCAAGACATGCTATAGTACCAGCTTCAGAATGAGCGCTGCAAATGTGTCTCTGCTACTTCATATTCAGTGCATCAGGTCTTAAGCATGATGGATTACTGTGGCCTGCATATGTTAGCGAGGCTCTTGGTGGGCTGTGATCTTCTGCTCTAGCAGTGTGGACTTCTTGTGGGCCATTCAGTGTGCTTAACAACCAAATCTTTATCTTCACACTTTGCAAAAGTACCATGCTCAAGGCATAGTTGTGGCATGCCATGTGTGTGTATGTGTGTGTGTGGGGGGTCCTCTCCTATTCGACTGCAGTTATCGTGTTCATTTTTCCATTCCATGGCAACTTTTGGCACTTTGTAGACTTTGCTTTAAAGCAAGACAAATGAGTTTGTAGCTGCCCATGCAGTAAACATTTGAGTAAGCAAGCACATTTTTGTCTTTGATAAAAACATTTCTTGGGCTGGCCAAATAGTGGATTAAAGTGCCTGCAAGCAGGCACAGAGGCTGGGGCTTTGATCCTCAGGCCTGCCATGCTAACCCTGGCCCCAGGGTGTGCTAAAATGGCAATTGAGACTGGAGTGGTAGCACACACTTGTAATCCCAGCACTTGGGAGGTTATAAACAGGCGAATCACCACAAGTCTGACTTAGTAGTGAGACCTTGAAAACCCTGTAGCCCCTTCTCTAAGATACAACCCCCCCCAACAAACATTCTTATTTTGTTTTCTGGCATGTATTCTCATGTCCTGAAACCCAGCAAGCATGGGAGACTTCCAAAGCAATCTTTGGGCTCCATGCAGTGTGACCACAAGGCCTTTTGGCAAAACATCCTGGCAATGGGCAGTGTCCTAAATAATGCATTGTAAATAGTTGTAAAACTCTACTCTCTGGAAGGCCTCCCATCTGTCTGTTCTCTCTGAGACTTCTGAAGCCCTGGGGACTGTGAGAACAAATGCTACTCAGGTTCCCGGCCAGAGCTTAGGTGCGAACCTCTCATGTGCCTCTCCCACAGGACTCCACAGCCTCCTTTCTTGGGTCTGAGGAGTGAACTAAATGTGAAGGCCAGGGCAGAACTCACAGAGGAGGCCTCTGCTGCCGGCCACCTTTCTGCTTGCTTCCCACTACATGCTGTTAGGTAAACCATTCTGTCTCTGGAGATGTCTATTTATTCAAATACTGAAGAATATTGCTAGAGTCCATGACTTAAAAGTAAGAACAGTGGTTGGATTCTCCCATGCTTAAAATGGAAAAGATACTCAGTACCATAAGGTGGTTGAAATAGTGGGAGCTTCTCAATGGATTTCTCTCACACAAGTAACATCCTCTTTGACCTTATGGTGATCTTATAGCAGTCATTGTACTGTGTGAATATTAATCAAAAAATTATAATGGAAGTCCAGCCAGATGGCTCAAAAGATTAAAGTACCTGCTGGGGTTTGATCCCTGGCATGACACGTTGGCCTGCCGTTGGGATACACTGAGACAATAATTGAGACTGGGTGTGGTGGTACAAGCCTGTAATCCCAGCTCTTGGGAGGCTGAAAACAGGAGCACCACTGTGATTCTGATCTGTATAGTGAGACTCTGTAGACTCTGTACTAAATACAATATATATATATATAGTGGATTGTGGGTCTCAATCTTTCTTACCTGAGAGAGAATAGGATCTCCCTCTTTGAGGTTTATAAATGATTCCTTGCCATAGCCTCACATCTTTGGAAAAGCCCGTGAGAGCAGGCATCAGAGGATTAGGATCATGTCCTGGCATGCACAGGTTTGCTTCAAACCTGGAAGCAGCAAGAATTAGACCAAATTAGCAAGAACAGAAGTTATCATATCCTGAATTTTTCCAAATGGTCTATGCTTGTTTTTTTTTTTTTTTTCATTTATTTTTATTTTATTGAAATACAAATGTCAATCAGACAGTTTCAAGACACCTTAACCATACAGATTCGATGAATTAATACATTGCAAACTGTTTTCATAATGTTTTGGTATTGTACAAGGTGCATACATGATATTATATTTACAGATATTATTTTAGCAGATATCTCTTATCAGTGAATTAA
>PVKA01052874.1:0-11477 GCA_004027165.1 Ctenomys sociabilis
TTCTTTTTTTTTTTTTGGCAGTACCAGAGGTTGAACTCAGGACCCTGTGCTTGCCAGGCAAGTGGTTATTCTACTGAGCTATCTCTCCAGACCAAGAGCTCCAGTTCTAAATTCAGATTTGGCTTTATCACCTACCAGCTATGGGATCTTTGGAAACTTAAACACTTAGGAGCTCCGAATAATCATTTGTGAAATGGGAATAGTAGCATTTAGACCTATCTCATAGGGTTATTGTTCAGAGTAAGACAAGCCCTATGAAGTGTTTTCCACAGTACCTATACATAGTAAGTACTCAATAATATAGAAGGGCTTGCCTTACTGGTACAATTACTTTTACTATTTTTCTTTATTACTACTAATAAAAGTCACCCCACAAAAATAAAAAAACAGAACAGATTTTCAGAGAGTGTATGATACGAAATGAGACTGAGATCAGAATACTAGATTTCTGAGGTCGGGTAGCTATTCAGGCTGTACTGAGAGATTGCGGCTACACTGGAGTAAAAGTAGAGTCACTGTTTCAAGCTGAGGCTGTGAAGCTGAAAAGGTCACGGTTGTGCACCCGCAGAATGGTTAATTCTCTCAGAATGAGGGGAAGGGCAAGGCTCAGTTGCAAAGGCCTAATAGGACGCAGGAGAACAACTGGGGCAGAGGCAACAGCCCCACGCTGGGCCTTCCCAGGACCCCTCCACAGGTCTTGGTAGCTTATATCTTTTATACCTACCCTACTCTTCCCTGAAAATAAGGAAACCAGACATAAAGCAAAGCAAGTGGCTCTACCACTTCCCAGTAGCACATCACCAGCAAATCGTGGGTGCTTCCTAACCACAGTCTATTGTGGATAATGTGAGGCAGCTAACACACTTCCTGGCCCCATACCTTGCAATACCGGTGAACAGCATTAGTTCGCTGGATACAACTGGTGAGTTGGTGGCACTAAGGTAGTATATGAGATGAACTAACACACATATAACAGTGCTCTGCAAATGGCAAATGTAAAATAAAAGACGCTTAACAGATCATTTCCATTATCTCAATATCTATAATATCACCCTCTCAGAGAAGCTGCACTTCTAGCTGCAGATTAGATAGTAGCTTGCTTGGGCTACTTTCTACCCACTCACTGCAGTCTGGCTTTCACCTTCTCTCTTTCTTTCATGGTGCTGGAGATGGAAACCACAGCCCCACACATACCTAGCAAACACCCTACCACCAAATGCACCTCTAGCGCTTTGGGTTTCGCTGATTTAGGTATAAAGTCTGATATGGCCTGGCTCATCTATATCTCTAATATTTATAGTAAAGGATGCTTTAAGCAGATTTTCCCATTAATGGATCTCTGTTGACAGTAGAAAGATTTAACCTACAGAACATGCTAAGAACCATTTTAAGACCAGAATGTCACATTACTTGTCATTTCAAATATAATTCATGCCATTCTTTCTCTAACATAACATAATACATAAATCAAAATATGTTACTGGCTTTGAAGAAAAACTAATAACAGCCATTTTAGAAATTAGGGACACTCAAGCATTGATTGATTCAGTTGCCACATAGCTGAAGAAGTTTCCATCACATGGACAAAAAAATACTACAGAAAAGTTTTTTTTTAGGGGATTGGGTTTTATTTTTGGTGGAACCAGGGATTGAACTCAGGCCATTGCACTTTCCAGACAAGAGTTCATTCTACTGAGCTATCTCCCCGGCCCCCTACAGAAAAGTTATACACAGAGAAATATAGGACAATCTATTTCATAGAGAGCAGGTCAAACGGACTCAAGGACTTAATGTAAAAGAATCAATAGGAAGCAACACAGGGCTTTCCCCTGGGGCATGAATAGAAACCAGCTCACATAAGCAAGAAAGTATTTTTCTTCCGTATCTAAATGCTTGCCTCTGTTTGGGGCCCAGAGCAAAGTCCTGTCACTTGAACTGGTTGTCAATCAAAGTTCCTTTCATTTTTGCTTTCTTGGCTTCCAATTCGGCCTGAAAAAGAAAAAAAAGGCACATGCTCGGATACATCAAATGAACTTCTTATGTTTCCTTCCTTATTCTAACTACCCCAAGCATTCTTGTGTAATATTCATGTAGAGTACAAACTAGAAGTGGTTCTAAAATCCTTGTGCATCTCCAGAAGCTGCTCTCCTAATTTTCTGATGTTATAACATACAAAGAAAATAATATTTATAGGTCAAATATATCCATAGGTAAGTATACAAGGCTGTGGCCCAAACAATGAACACAGGGAGCCTGGGGGCTCTAACAATACCAAATGGCTGAGGAAGGCAGTATTATGGCAGATCACTATCCTCTTCTTGGAAGAACAGGAAAATCCCCATTCCAGAACAGTGCTACTCAAAATTCTGTGCTCTGTGAACTATTATCAGTCCATGCAATGTATGTCCAAAAATTGAAAGCAAATATTTATAAAACTTGCACAAAAATGGGCAGAGTAATAATAAAGGAAAATAATAACAAACTGAAAATAGGGGCCTGGTGGTTCATACCAATAAACTGAGCTATATGGGAAGCTGAGGCAGGAGGATCATTCTGAGCCAGCCAGGACAACTTAGGGAGATACTGTCTCAAAATTAATAATTCATACATTGGCTGGGGATATAACTCAGTGATAAGAGCATGCCTGTATTCAATTCCTAGTGAAATTAAAATTTTAAAAAGACAGAAATGGGGCCAGGGAGATGGCTCAGTAGAATAAGTGCTTCCCTGGCAAGCACAAGGGCATAAGTTCAATCCCCAGTTCAGGAAAAAAAAGAAAAAAGACAGAGATGTAGCTCAATGGCAGAGTACCTCCCTAGCATGTACACACCCCTGGGTTCAATTTCCACAATTTAAAAAACAGAACAGATAGGCCAATTCTTTTTTTACAATTTAAAAATATACAAATTACGACATAAGAAATTAAAGAAAAAGAAAGCACTGATCTTTCATCTTAGAAAACTTGAGAAATACCACTCTCAAGTATGACAAAGTCAAAAACAGCAATCAGGGCCCAATACCTCTATCACTAAAAATCCACTAATTAGAAGAGGCATCAACATCTGAATTTAACGACATGTTTTAAGTAAATAATCAAAAACCCAAAAATGAAGTTACCAAAATAAACAGAAGGAACATGCTCTAAAATGAGCCTATAAATACAGTACTTTAAGAAATGATGACCTTTTAGAAGTGATGACCAGCCCCAATTCAGGCAGCACCAATTAACACTACTGTGCACTATGCCATCCTCGGAGAACACCCTGAAACTGTGAACTTTAGCTCCCCATCTTCATTTTTAACTCCCCACAAATAGAAGATTAAAGTATAGTACTCTCTTCAGTAGGGGATTTTATTATATTTAGTTTTTGAGACAGGGTTTTGCTATGTAGTTCAGGCTGGCCTTGACCTCACTAGATAGCCTAGGCTGGCCTGAAACTTATAGCAATTCTCCTGCCTCAACCTCTGAAACATTGGGATTAGAGGCAAGGGCTATTTAACAAGTGTTTTCACTTACAGCCAAGGTCCTGCTGTTGGATCCCATGCCCAACAGACTTAAGGCTTTCCCTGCTGGATGGTTGTTCAGAGCAAGAAATGCATATAGTATAGCCTAGCATGTCTACCCACACCACTCACCAGCTCTTGCAGTCTTCTCTTGCTCATGCCTTTACGCTCCAGCTGTTTTTCAATCACTTTGGCATTCTGGGCATAGGAGTCAGCAACTTCTCTCTAAGGAAAAAGCAGCAGCCTTAAGTCAGTACTCTTGCCAAGAAAGCACAACAAAGGCCATGGTAACAATTCATGCCACTCAATTCACAAAGCTGCTACTGAAATGGCAAGTCTCAGTTCCTTTTCAACTCTTCAGCTTTCAAAAATCCAAGAGAGCTCAGGTTTCTTTCTTTCCTTCTTTCTTTTTTTTTTGGCGGAACCTAGGATTGAACTCAGGCCCTTGTGCTTGCCAGGGAAGCACTTATTCTACTGAGCCATCTCCCTGGCCCGAGAGCTCAGGTTTCAAGCCAAGTCATTTTGAAAACTATACATCACATACCTTGGTTGGGTTTTTTGTTTTGTTTTGATTTTGGGGCTGGGGACAGAACTTAGGATCTCTGCACTGAGGTATAGCCCCAATCCTTTTCAGTTTTGAGACAAGGTTTTACTAAGTCGATAAGTTGCCCAGGGTGGGCTTGAATTTGTCATCCTTCTTCCTGAGCCTGTCAAAAGTGTTTGGGTTACAGGCACATATCATGAGTACTGGCTACTGGTCACATCTTTCCATAAACATCATCCTGTTGAAGAACCAGAAAGGTACTTACTGCTACTCCAAGGACAGACTCATAAGCCATCAGTGTTTTTTTTTTTTTTTTTTTTAATTTATGTGTTTGATACAGGGTCTCACTACACAGCTCAGACTCATAGTGACCCTGTTTTCAGCCTCCCAAGGGCTAGGATTACAGGAGCGCACCAACATGCCTGGACTTGGTCGCTGGCTCAGCAGGCCCTGGGGGCGGGGCTGGCACAGCACTCAGATGTGCAGGACCATTAAAGTTTGACTGGAAGAAGACCCAAAGTTATTAGTCCAGAGGTCTGGCAATTTGATTTGTTTGCTTGTTTTTTGTCTTTTTGAGACAGGGTCTTGCTATGCAGTTCAGGCTGATTTCAAACTTGCAAGGATCCTCCTGCCTCAGCCTCCCAAGTGCTGGGATTAAAGGTGTGTGCCACCACACCAGACTTGATCTTCTTTTTCTTTTGGTGGAATCGGGGATTGAACTCAGGCTCTTGCGCTTGCCAGGGAAGTGCTTATTCTGCTGAGCCAACTTCCTGACCCTCGTGATTTTTGATTTTGTACAGTGCTGTAGCTTAAAGCTAGGGCCTTACACATGCTAGGCAATTGCTCTACTTCTGATCTACACCCCCAGATCACAGGGGTTTTTAAACTGAAGAGATGAACTGGATCCAACTCCCTTGTTCTCATTTTACAGATGCTCCTGAGATTCAGGGAAGCAGGCACTAGCCTGGTATCATAGTTTCTTCCTAAGAGAGCAGAGTTTGAAAGCAAATTCTCTAATTGTTTTGCTCTGCAGAGAGGCTTAGTGATCCAGAGTACCCATTCCTCCCACCCACATTCCTGCTTCCTAGAGAGCAGAGCCACTTACAGCCTCAATCTCCTCTTCTTCTTCATCAATGGTAGACACGGTGACAGAGCTGAACTTGCCCATGTCCTTAGTCCGTTTGGTCATCATCACCTGAAGCCGCAGGATGAGGAGACAATCTAGTTTATCTCAATGGATCCATGAGCCATGTTGGGGAGTGTGTGGGCACAGGTCTCTGTGCAGGCTGAAAGAAGGGGTGGAACACCTACCTCCTGTTTGGGGAACTGGCACATATCTAAAAGTGCCAATCTTTTTATTTACATTAGATGTTTCTAATATCTACCATCAAGAATTTTTTTTCTGGAACTGGGGATTGAACTCAGGCCCTTGCGCTTGCCAGGAAAGCGCTTATTCTACTGAGCCATCTCCCCTAACATCAAGAATTTTGAAGTACATTTTTCTTTTTGTCTTTATGAGACAGGGTCTCACTCTACAGTTCAGGCTAGCCTTGAGCTCAGCTTAGGCTAGTCTCTAACTCTCAGCAATTTTCCTGCCTCAGCTTCCCAATTCTTCTGTCTCAGCATCCAAAGTGCTGGGATTACAGTTGCACCACCAAGCCCAGCTCCAAAATACACTTTAACATAAGCCCAATTCATTCCATGTTTAACTGGTCTTTGTTTTGTTTTGTGGCCGGCTCAGCCCACCCTGGAGGGGAAGGCTGGAGTGCCATGCTGGGACTCAAACTGTGATCCCTGTGCTTGCCTAAACTTGCCTAAGCAGACACTTTAGACCACTGAGCTATCTCACCGGCCCTCAAAGTTTAACTGTTTACACTAGAATTTTTTGTTTGCTTGCTTGTTTTTGTCTTTTTGAGACAAGATCGCACTATGCAGTCAGGCCGCCTTAGCTCACTTTGTAAACTAGGCTGGTCTTGAACTTGCAACCATCCTCCTGCCTCAGCCTTTCAAGTGCTGGGATTATAGGCATGCACCACTATGCTTGGCGTACTAGAAGTTTTGAAGAAAATAAATGAGAATAAAACCTTATTCATCAGGCAACTGTAGAAAAGAAAAAAAGAACAAGTGATAGGTGCTATATAATTCTGCAACATAAAACAATGGCATTTTCTTGACAAGGAATGCATCCATTATGTGCAGTTTCTCATGTACTGTATCCTTATTTAAAAATCTAAGACTAAATCTATAACTATATTTACAGTTTTGCTGAGGGTTCTTCTCCTTTAATGATAATTACCTTTTTGGGAGGCTCTTGTTTCTGGGTATATATATTTGTTTTCCCAAAACCCTGGCCAAACTTCACTACTGCTCCATCCACAATGAAGGTTACAGGAGCATTCTTCGGCTGGGACTGGTAGAACAGTGGGAGTCCACACCTGCAAATAGCACAGTGAATCCTGAGAGGCCTCCATCCCAAATCCCTCAGCAGTGATCGACAAAGTATACTTAAACTCTGGTTTTTGTGGCAAAAACTAGGTATTAGCTCTTCATCATCTTTCTTTTTTCTTTCTTGTGGTACCGGGAATTGAGCTCAGGACCTTGTGCTTGCCAGGCAAGCACTTATTCTACTGAGCCATCTCCCCAGCTCCATTCACCATCTTTCATAAAACAACCCTATAGGCATCCCTTAGGGTATTATTAAAATTGCTGATCAGATTCCTGAGTCCCTCCCAAAAGATCCAGCTTTAGGAACTGTAAGGGTGAGGCCTGGGAACCTACGTTTATAAACAGAAGTGATTCTTACAAGATGAATTTGGCCAACACTGGCTCATGCTACTGATGGCTTTGCAGTCAAAACTGCTAGACATCTGAGTAAACTGGCTTTGGAATTTTGTCTAGTATTTTTCTGTCTTATTTTGGTTTTGCCACGGGGAAGCATGAAGGCCCCACTGCAGTGGTTGGTAAACCAATCTGGGCAGTAATTGCCATTTTCCTTGGCTGGCCACTATTATACTTTTTGAGCTAAACAACGCAGAACTACAAGAAAGCATAAAACCAATTTTAACCATTGCACAAATTTGGGAGCTAAAATGCCTTCTTGTTCATTTCCTCTGCTTTAATTCTAATCTGAGTCTATCAGCAGTCACGATGTAACTACATCAAGACTGAATTTACTAAATTTTAATATTTTCACTATTACTAGCCCAAAGTTATAAGTATATATACTTTTTTTTTAAAAAAAATTGTATTTGGTTGTTGCAGGGTCTTGCTTTGCAGCTTGGACTCGTGGTGATCCTTCTGCTTTCAGTCTCCACAGTGCTGCAATTACAGGCATATGCTACCATGCCCGGTCTCAGTCATAGGCTCAGTGCACCTAGGGGTGGGGCCAGCATGGCATGTGGTACCAAGGAGTGAACCACAGTCCCTGTGCTTGCTTAAGCTTGCCTAAGCAGGCACGTTAGTCCACTAAGCCCCCATACTTTTTGGCTTTGAATGAAATTCTTTTACAATCTCCATTCTATGAACCTATAATTGACTTCATAAATCAGTGTAGACTACAACACACTGTTACACTTATTATATGCTCCAATTCATCCTATTCCAGCAGAAAATGAACATTTACACTAAGATTTACACTACAGTGCTCACAGCAGCTTTTTTGGTAATATCCCAAACCAAGTGGGCAAACAAAGTGTGATATAGTAGAGTATTATTGAGTAACAAAGAAAACAGGTGATTGACATATGTACCAACATGGATGAATCCCTGAAACATTATACTAAATGTTAAAAAGCCAGGTGCAAAAGATATATATCTTGTAGTGAGTAGAACACATAAGTGGAATTTATATGAAATTTTAAGAAAGACAAAACCATAGTGACAAAAAGCAGTTTATAACAGAAGGAGCAGAGAAAAGGGACTGGCTACAAAAGAATACATGAGATACTAGAAATTACTAATATCATAATGGTGATGATGTTATGATAATTCTTTCATCAAAACTCATCAAAGTGAGGGCTGGGGAAATAGCTCAGTGGAGTAAGCACTTGCCTGGCAAGCACAAGGTCTTTAGTTCAATTCCTGGTACCACCAAAAAAAAAAAAAAAAAAAAAAAAAAAAAAAAAAAAAAAACTCATCAAAGTGTGTACTTAAAATGGGCAATTTATTTTTGGCGGAGCCTGGGATTGAACTCAGGCCCTTGTGCTTGCCAGGGAAGCACTTATTCCACTGAGCCACCTCCCGGCCCCTGGACAATATTTTTGAGACAGGATCTCATGACATAGTCCAAGTTGGCCTCAGATTCACTATTTTTGTCTTTTTTGAGACAGGGTCTCACCATGCAGTTCAGGCTGGCCTTGAGCTCACTTTGTAGCTCAGCCTGGTCTCAAACTCACAACAATCCTCCTGCCTCAGCCTCCTGAGTGCTGGGGTTACAGGTGTACACCATCATGCCTGGCAAAAAATGGGCAGATTTGATTGCATATAATTATATCTCAATTTTTTTTTGAAGTTTTTAAAATTAGACTATGCTAAATGTTTATTTTTGTGGTTGGCTGGTCGGGGATATACCTTTGACTAGTTGTTTTTTTTTGTTTGTTTGTTTTGCCAAATGTTTACTTGAAAAGTATGCAGCAAATGGGTATGGGAGAAACCAGCTCTGCAGAGTGAACTTAGGCAAATGAAGAGAAAAAGAAGGTAAAATCAGAATACACAGTGTACCTGAGAAACATGGTATTGGTTACCATGCAAACTCTCATAGGAAGCTTGCCTAATCTCCTGAGGAAGTATATTATATTTGGTTTGAAGACAGTTGAGATAAGGATAGAGGCACAACAGAGAAGTACATTCAAATATTATTTTCCTAAGACATGCTTCTACTTGACTATGCTTGGAGAAACTACTGTTGTCCATACTTACTTCGCACACTTCTTCCTGTATTGTCTCTCAATGCCTTCAGGCCTGCACAGAAGATGGAAGTTACAAAGAAGCAAATCTCATCACCCATGAACTTCAACACTTCCTTTCTACATATGCTAAAAGTGCCATTCAAAAGTTTTCATTTCATAGATGAACTGGTTAAACATGCATGAATTTCAAAGTTCCAGCACTCCTTCACTCCTTCCTTTCATAAACATTTAGTGAGCCCTAATATAGGTTGAGTATCTCCCTGACAGTGGAGGAAGGGAAGCAATACAGAGCAGAAATTATAGCTGTAGGGGCCAGGGAGATGGTTCAGTGGAATAAGCGCTTCCCTGGCAAGCTCAAGGACCTGAGTTCAATCCCCGGTTCTGAAAAAAAAAGAAAAAGAAAATGAAATTATAGCTGTAGGAACAACATCAATGGCAAAAACACTTCAGTAATCAGCCCTCCATATCTAGAATTCTATATCTGTGGATTCCACAAAACATGCACAGATCAAAAATATTTTTTAAAAAAAGGTTACACAATTTGCACAGGGTCATAATGCTAGGAGATGAGGAGGCTGAATTCAATCCTCACAGTCAAGTTCAAAAGCCCGTACAATATTGCCATAGATAACCAATGCATAATAAAAATCAAAAGCTCAATTCCATCCACCAGTCGCTTGACAGAAATCAGAGCCATTCTTGATTCTTCTCCTTCTCTCATATCTCACACTTATTTCACCATTCATTGTCTTACTTGCTCTTACTCTTGCTGGGACAAATACCTAACACCCAAAATGAAGGAAGGAAAGGTTTATTTAGTGCACAGTTACTGGAGGTTTCAGTCCATACTTGGCTGGCTCCAAGGCAGAGGGGCACAGGGCAGAGAGCAGCAGTTCATGGCGACAGAACAACAACAATGCAACAAACAGCAATAGCTACAGAAAGTCTGTCTGGCCTGGCGTGGTGGCGCAGGCCTGTAATCCCAGCACTTGGGAGGCTGAGACCAGAGGATTATCGTGAGTTTGAGACCAGCCTGAGCTACAAAGTGAGCTTAAGGCCAGCCTGAACTGCATAGTGAGACCCTGTCTCAAAAAGACAAAAAAAAAAAAAAAAAGTCTGTTTGTCTGTCTGTCTGTCTCTCTTATATTACACTTAGGCTCTCTGCCCCAGGCTGGGGGAAGTACTCACACCCATAATCCCAGCAGTACTAAGACCCATAATCCTAGCCTTCGATCACACATAATCCTAGTTAATCACAATAACTCTAGAAGTCCCCACCCCCATGACTACAGGAGGCCTTGGGGGGACAACTAGACACAAGCCATAACATCCATGAAAAGCAATGAATTTTATAGCCAAAATTGATTTTTTTGCAGTGCTAGGGATGGACCCCACAAGCCTCATGTATGCCTAGGCAACTGCTTTAACAACACCCCCAGCACTTTAAAAATTTTCTTTTGAGATAGGGTCTCCCTACGTTGTCCTTATTGTCCTCCAATTTGTAAGCCTTCTGCATCAGCTTTCCAAGTAGCTGGGATTACAGGCTTGTGTTACCACCTCTAGTCAAAAAACAAAAATCTTGAACCTGCCTCTTTTCCATTACCAGTCCCCTGAACAATAACAAATTTCTGGTTGTTCTCTTTTTACCCTTTGTTGCAATTATTAATAGTTAATATATATACACACAGTTCACAGAGGAGTATAAAATGAAAAGTAAATACCCTCTCCACTTATCCTCTACATTTTTGCTCACCCCTCTCAGAGGCAAAATGCTTCTGTTTTTTGGGATCCCCTTAGAGACAGTCAATGCATACACAGCAAAACAGCCATGAGAGGTACACACAAGGCAAGCTCTCAACATTTTTTTTTTTGTGGTGGGAGGGAACATGGAGATTGAACTCAAGACTTCACACTAAGCTACAACCACAGATATGTTTCTATGACAGTCAAGTTGTGAAGCCTGAGTTCAAACTTGCAATCCCCGTGTCAGCCTCCCAGAGTACTGGGATTTTGGGCCATATACCACCAGTACATTCAGCTTCTGGAGATTTTTTAGGGGGAGAGAGGTGCTGATGATGGAATCCAAGACCCTGAAATGTTCAACAAGCACTCTACCACTAAGCCAGTACATAAAGAATATTTTTCCTAGGGGCCGGGGTGATGGCTCAGTAGAATAAGTGCTTCCCTGGCAAGTGCAAGGGTCTGAGTTCAATCCTTGGTTCTGCCAAAAGAAAAAAGAATATTTTTTTCCTTTTTAGATGCAATGCATCTACCATATTTTACAGTTCTCTACCTTTATTAATCATTTAAAAATGTATCCAGTTTTTTTTTTTTTTCCAGAACCAGGGATTGAACTCAGGCCCTTGTACTTGCCAGTGAAGCACTTATTCTACTGAGCCATCTCCCTGACCCCCCAAATATTTGACTTTTTGATACCAGGAATCAAACTCAGGGCCTCACACTTGCCATGCAGGTTCTGTGCCACTGAGCTATATCTCTGGCCCTGTATCCAGGTTTTTTTT
>PVKA01052875.1:0-11496 GCA_004027165.1 Ctenomys sociabilis
TTTTTTTTTTTTTTTTTTTTTTTTTTTTTTTTTTTTTTTTTTTTTTTTGTCTTTTTGAGACAGGGTCTCACTATGCAGTTCAGGCTGGCCTTAAGCTCACTTTGTAGCTCAGGCTGGTGTCGAACTCACAACAATCCTCCTGCCTCAGCCTCCCGAGTGCTGGGATTACAGGCATGCGCCACCACGCCCGGCTTACACCCTCAGCCTTGATCCACCTTTTTTTTTTTTTTTCCTACAAAAGGGTCTCACTACATCACTGACTTACCCAGGCTGTACTTGATCATGTGATCCTCTTGCCTCAGCCTCCCAGAATGCTTGAAACAGACATGCGCCTTCACCCCCAGCTGAGCCCTTTTTAAGGAAATGGAGGTGGTATAGAACTCCACACAACTCCATGAAGGAGAGGACCCTTCCACAAACTTCTAAGGTAGATAAAGACATACATACTGAACCAAAGGTTTCAGTGGCTCTTCTCTCTCTACACTAAGAAGCTGACCTTGGTGCCTGACAGTCCAGAGACTTCATTAAACTTATTATTATGGAAATGTATAAGACTGCACAGGCCCCCAGAGGTTGGGGCTATGAATCACCACAAGCTCGCACCCAGTTTCATTAGCTATGTATCAGGACTCTCCCAGCCCACCTCACTTACCCTCTTTCCCGGAATTTTTCACCTAAAATATTTTAAAGGAAATCCCAGACCTCACAGCATTTCAGCCGTGAGTACTTTAGCTTGTATCTGTGGCCAATAAGAACTTTTCTTTCTGACATTATCACACACCATCATCTAGGAAAACCAACATGGATTTTTTTTAAACCCATCTAATATCTGTCCACGTTCTGATTTTTCCAATTGCCCCAAGAATCTTGATGTGTTTAAGGTAAAGCCCTGTGATGTTGCACAAGATGTATTTTGCTTTGTTTTTTAAATTTACATCAGTTTTATCTCCTCTTCCTTTTGTCAAAGAAACTAGTCAATGAATTCTCTCTTATTCCAGGCTTTACTAACTACATCCCCAAGGACCGTGCTTGGGGCATATACCGTATTTCCTGTACGCTGGGAGTCAGAGCCAGGGGCTTGATTCAACTCTGGTTGATTTTTACTTTTGCACATGTCACACCACAGATGGTACTGTGTCCGCCTCACCGCACTGGATTGAGGGTGGCCAGCGTCTTCTTGCAGCTGTTAGAAAGACGCTGCGCCTGTGGCACACTGTGGGGTGTCCCTGTCTCCCCACCCCCTCGAGCTTGGCTTGCCTCCTGCCACACCCCTGCGCCTCCCTCAGGGCCCACATACTGCACCCAGAACCCACTAGCACTCATGGTACTGGGTGTCCCGCACTTTATCCCCTCACATGCGGCTCCAATCTGGGGTTCCCTGGCCTAAGCAAAGGGCGCGGCATAGTACTCAGAGTTAATGGACCCGATGCCTCCCCAGTCGCCGCGTCTCAGCCCCGTAGAGTGCTTCCTAATCTCAGAATCCCCGTGTGGGTAGCTACCTTGAACATCAAGCTGTAGACTGGATCGAGTCAGGGGCGTGGTGTGACAGCCCCTAAGTGACTGTCTGAGATGGGCTTCTCCGCCACCTGTGAGAGCACACTCCTCCCAGAGGAGCCCACAGCCGGGCCACTTGGCGCTGCCAAGTGCTGTTTTTTATTGGTACTCAGTCTACTTTCCATGAAATTATTACCAGTGAGTCATACGTTTGGCCTTTGAAGTTAACCTTCAGAGGTGACATTGATGGTGGCAGTTTGTGGTCAGGCATATTTAAGTATTTAAGTTTTTTCATCTTTGCTTTGAATTGTAGTTTTTAAAAAGTTCATAGGTTAGCTCTCTTAACCAGTGTCAGAGAGAGAGAGACAGAGACAGTGAGAAGAAGCTGGAGAGATAGCTCAGCAGCATAAGCACCTTCCTGGCAAGCATAAGGTCCCGAGTTCGATCCCCTGTACCACAAAAAAAAGAAAGAAAGAAAGAGTGTAAGTGCTATATGCACCCTAGGGTGGATGGCCTGCATACAGTACAAGGGACAGAAAGAGCCTTGCGTCTCTCTTTTGCCGCATCTGCTATCTTGTGAATACCAAGAACTGTGTCCCCTCTGCATTGCCTGTGTGCCACGCCACCCTGCCTTAGAGCCAGCTGATTATGAACCGAAACATCGATAAACTATAACCAAATAAACCTTTCCTCCTTTAGCTGCAAGTGTCAAGTATTTTGTCACAGCAATAAGAAAAGTAACTAAGACACCACCTGTAGGCCCCCCTATTATGTAGGCTGAGACAGGAGGATTACTTGAGCCCAGCAGCTGGAAACCAACCTAGGCAATGTAGTAAGACCCTGTCTTAGAAAAAAGCAGAAACAGCAAACAAAACAGATCTATAGAAGTTCTTCATCTTGCAAAACTAAAACCCTTTACTCAATAAATTACTCTCTTCTCTCCCCTATTCCATCTCCAGCAACCACTATTCTATTTCTTGTTCCCATAATTTGGACTAAAATGTAAAATAAGACAAATGATGTCATATAGTTCTTTTGACTGGCTTATTATGTCCTCAAGATTTATCCATAGTGTAGAATATGACAAGATTTCCTTCTATTTTAAGGTTCCATAATATTCTACTATATTTATAAGACATATTTTCTCTTTTTTAAATAAAACACATTTTCTTTCTTTGGTTGTTACAGGGTCTCACTATGTAGCTCAGACTTATGGTGATCCTCCTGCTTTCCCCCTCCCCAGTACTGGGATTACAGGTGTGTACCACTACATCCAGGACTCTGGCTGGGTCAGCTCACCCAGGGAACAAGGCCAGCATGGCATGTGATGCCAGAATCCAACCTGGTCCATGCACTTGCCTAAGCTTGCCTAAGCAGGCATTTAGTCTGCTGAGCTATCTCGCTGGCCCTAAAACACATTTTGTTTGTCCATTCATCCATTAATGGATATTTGAGCTGCTTCTACCTCTTGGCAGTTGAGAACAATGCTACAATAAACATAAGCTCGAAAATGTCTCTTTGAGATCTTGCTTTCAGTTCTTTTGGACACATACCCAGAAGAGGAATTGCTACACCATTTGGTAATTCCACTTTTGGATTTTTGAGGAAGCTCCACAGCTTTTCATAGGGTCTGCATGATTTTCGCTAGCAGTACATGAGAGCTCCAATTTCTCTACATCGTCAGCAACACTTTTAAATGTATGGTGTTTGACTTTTTAGATTTTAGTAGTGCCATCTGAAACAGGTGTGAAGTAGCACCTTATTGTGGTTTCGATTTGCATTGCTCTTTGGTGACATTAAGCATCCTTTCATACGCTTGTTGGCCGTTTGTACATCCTCTTTGATTTAGTATCTTTTCAAATGCTGTCCCTATTTATCTTTTTCTTTTGGTTCTCCCATTGCAAGATAAATCACCCTTTCACTGAGTTCTTTCTGTTGATATGCAGGAATTTTTAGGTTTGAAGTAATTCTTTTTTGTTTGTTTGTTTTCTGTATTTAGGACAGAGTCTACAGAGTCTTCAGGGTCTCACCAGGTAGATCAGACTCATAGTGATCCGCCTGTTTTCAGTCTCCCAAGCCCTGGAATTACAGGTGTGTGCCACCACACCCAGTCTTAACTGTCTCAGCACACCCCACAGGCAGGTCTGGCATGGCAGGCTGGGGATTGAACCCTAGCCGATGTGCTCTGCTTAACCAGGCGCTTTAGTCTGCTGAGCAATCAGGCCAACTCTTGAAGCAATTCTTTTGTTTTGGTGTCACATTCAGAGAATTATTGCCAAATCCAACATAGGAAGATTTCCTCCTGTGTTTTTTTCTAGAAGGTTTAAGAGTTAGGTCTTTAAGCCATTGGGTGTGATGGAAGGTAAGAGCTTCATCCTTTTTTGTTTGTTTGTTTGTTTGTTTAATGTATTTGGTACAGAGCCTCACTACATGGCTTGGACTCATAGTGATTCCAAGCTCCATTCGTGTGTGTGTGTGTGTGTGTGTGTGTGTGTGTGTGTGTGTGTGTATCTCCTGATTTTCCAACACCATTTATAAGAGAGACTGTTCTTTCTCCATTGTGGCCTTGGTAGCACTGTTGAGGATTCTTTGGCCAAGGCCTTGAGGGTTTATTTTTGCACACTGGTCTATATGCCTGTCTCTCTTTATGCTACTAGTCACATCATTTCAATCATTGTAGCTTTGCAGTGTGTTGTGAATTCAGGAAGTATGAGTGTTTTGGATTTTTTTTTTCAAGATTGTTTTGGCAATTTGGGGGTCCCATAAGACTCTATATAAATTTTGAAATTGTCTTTTCTATTTTTGCAACAAAAAAAGCCCTTAAATTTTTTTGTTTGTACTGGGGGTTGAATTCAGGGCCTCCAACTAAATTACACCCCCAGGCTTTTTTTCTTTTTTCTTTGAAACAAGGTCTCACCATATTGCTAAACTGTCCAGCTGGACTCCAATTTGTGATCCTCCTGCCCATACCTCCCAATGTGCTGGGATGACAGGTGTGCACCACCATTTTTCACTTATTTTACTTTTTTTATGTTACTGTAAATGGGATTGCTTTCTTAACTTCCTTCTTGGCTTGTTCATTGTTAGTATACAGAAACTTTTGTGTCCAGAAATTTTCTTAATTTATTAGTAATCCACGATGTTTTTGTTTTGGTTTGAGACATAGTTTTACTATGTAGTTCAGGCTGACTTTAAACTCACTTTGTAGGCCAGGTTGGCTTCAAACTTGCAATGAGCCTCCTGCCTCAGCCTCTGAAGTGCTGAGATTACAGGACTATGCCTTTGTCTGGCCTTAATATTAGAGCTTTTTTGTTTGTTTGTTTCTCTGTGTGTGTGTGTGTGTGTGTGTGTGTGTGTGTGTGTGTAACCAGGGATTTGAACTTCCTTGCACTTGCCATGAAAGCGCTTATCCCACTGAGCCATCTCCCCACCCCACCCCTTTTTCTTTTGATTGTTATTTTGTGAAATATTTGGAGTCTCAGGAATAAGATCATGTCATCCACAAAAGAAGACAATTGCACTTCTTCCTTTTCAATTTGGATCCTTTTCTCCTTTTTCATCCCTAATTGCTCTAAGACTCCTTGCACCCTGCCTGGCAAGTGCAAGGACCTGAGTTTGATTTACAGTACAAAAACAACGACAAAAAGACTCCTATCACCAATTGAATGTGCACATGTAGCAGGAATTGACACCATTGCCACCTTTGAGATGGTAAGGGAAATACCATCTTTTTTTTTGAACCGATGATTGAACTCAGGCCCTTGAACTTGCCAGGGAAGCATTTATTCCACTGAGCCATCTCCCGGTCCCTACCTAGATGGTAAGGGAAAGCGTTCGCTTTTTCATGTCAAGTTTGATGATCACTGCAGACATTACAGTTTTACTTTTAAAATTTAGGATTTGGGACTTATTTTGAAATGTTAAGTTTGGCAGACACTGGTCAGGCATTAGAAATGATACCCCAGCTGGGGACACAGCTAAGCAGTAGAGCATGTGTGTGAGAGAAAAACAGATTGAAAAGAAGAAAGAGGGCCAAAGAGACAGGCTTCCTAGCTGACCTAGTGGCATCAACTGGTGACCAAAAGATCTGCATATACCTTTTCTAGAGGTGACTGTATAGAGACATGTGGCACATATCTGTTTTTGAGCTATCCCTGCAGACTGAGGTTTCCACAGAAATGACCACAGAGATAGTTCAGCAGCATAAGCACCTGGCTGGCAAGTGCAAGGTCCTGAGTTTGATCTCTGGTCCTCCCAACCCCCACAAAAATAAAGGAAGAAATAATTGTCATGCTTTACACAAGAAGCACATACAATCTAGACCACCAGAGAGAAGCCATTCACCTGGATGGTTTTTAAAAATGCAACCCTGATATTTTGCACATGGGAACTCAAAAGCCCAGTTTGGAGAGTGAGGACATTCTCAGATCTACTGCACAGGGAGGAGAACTTACAGAGATTAATCACTTTCTTTCTAGGCATTTGATGGCTTTGGAGACTCATTATATACAATGAGATCGTCCCTCTCCAGATGTGAATAAGAGGCAGAAGGAAAAGCAACCAGGAAAGTGTAAAGTTTGTTCTGATAGAATAAACCGATAGATAAATCTCAGCATCGTATATTGTGCATACACAGACAAGCAAGGAGATGGAACTATGGCTGGAGCTGCAAGAAATAAGAAATACTACCTTGGGCTGGGAATATAGCTCACCAGTATAAGTGCCTGCCTGGTAAGTGCAAGGTCCTGAGTTCGACCCCCAGTGCCAAAAAAAAAAAAAATACTCCCTTGAAGAGGACTGAGGTGCATTTAAAAGTGTGGCTTCTTTTATCTTTGGTTTTTTAGTGATAAACTGATTTGGGATTAAAGGAGAGAGAAGCTTGTTCTATTCACTCATCAACTGCTGCCTGTGTATAAGTGATGGGAAATGAGACCCCAGGGAGGAGCTGCTAAGGATTGTGGAGGGCAGAAGGCTCCGCCACACCGCCAAGAGGCAGAGACGGGCACCACAGGGGGTGAGGAGAGCTGTGGCGCAGTGTGCAGTTAACAGTTTAGAAGTTCCCCCGCGGAATTTATAGCGGCTCCTCAGAAACGCTCTCTGAGCATGAAAAGCCCACCAACAGTTTGCTCTCCACACCCTCGCGCGCTTCCCCAACATCCCCCTCCCCTATTCCCCCGACCCTGCTGCTCCTTCTGGTCCCCTGGCCTTATAGTGACCGTGACTTTCTGCACGATGAGAAGGAGCAACGGAAGGCAGACGAAGAAATGGACCCACGACAGCGCCAGAGAGAACGCAGGCGGCTTTAAACACAGCTGCAGAATTAAAACCAAAATGTCAAGGGAACGGAGTGTTCCCGCTGACTGAACTTCCTGTTGACGGCCTCTGGGGAGGAGGGCGAGGCCTGGAGCCGCAGACCTGGGGGACTGCGAGGGCCGGCGGGGGCTGAGGAAGCCTGACGAGCCCTCTCCAGGCTGCTCACTCTAGTTGGGGCTCCCATCTTGGGGTGTTGACACCCATTTCCTGCAGCTGGCCATGGTGGGGGTGGGGGAGTTCTCCACGAATGAGCCCACCCTACAGAAAAACAGGATGTTAGCTTTCAGAGCTAATGGAGCCGTGAGATGCAAATTCCTGCCTCACCCCACGCCCAGCCGCCGCCACCCACACACCATTCCCCCCTTCCGTTCGGTTCCGCTGTGTGGCTTCCATCAGGGGCTCTTGGCGTCCTTTGCTTCTTTAGCTGCCCGGCTGCGTGCGATCAGATTCACTCATTTCATTACAGTTTCCAACTTAGGGTCTTTTTGACAAGGAGTCCCTTACTCCTTTCTGCGTGGCTGATGAGAACGAAATGTGCCCTCCCGAAGCACCTGTGTGGCAGGGTCCTTGAGCCTCCCCTGGGCCCCTTTGCTAGCAGGGTCTCTTTGGGTCAGCGCAAACTGTTATCTGTTTCCCGCTCTTGCTCCTCCTTGACCCCCTAAAAGCCCCTTCTTGTGCAATGAAGGAAACAGGAACAGGATATACAAACAGAAGCAGCCCTGTGAAAATTCATTATTGCACAAATACTACCTGCTTCGCACATATTACCTGCTGCTACAGAGCCAAGCACTAAGCATCAATCATTTCTAGAATAACGTTCTGGTGCCAGGGTCTAATCGCCTGCCTAGAAAGCTCAAGGACGTGGGTTTGATCGCCGGTACCACATCCCTTTCGGCTTCGTGGTGGAGCACTCGTATAAACCTAGCGCTGAGGAGACTGAGACAGGAGGATGGAGTCTGAGCTGCTTAGGGAGACCCAAATTTAATTTTAAAACACTTTATAATAGCATGCTGAGTGGCTGAGGTCAGTGTCCACTTCTTCCTGCCCACGACTTTCCTCACCCCTCCACTCTTTTCACTCTGGCTTGCAGGGGACCCAACGCCTCCAGGTGACCCTGCTTACGGACATTTGCTACTGCACTTCATTTACATTCTGATCCCAATGGTAAAGGATCTATAGCTGCCTTCCCTGATGTTTCAGGCTTGCAGGCTAGGGCCGTTGTATTTGCTTGGTGGAGACCACAGCCAATATGGTGTTGGACTGGTATTGAATCAACCAACGTGAGAAAGTCTTCAAAAGTTTCAAAGGATCAGAAGCAGAAAAGATGAATGAAGAGAACTGAGTTTAGGCAATATCAGAATCATATGTCCCCTAAAGTCATGAAAATACAGCAGAGTCACAGTGAAGACTTCAGAGCCAGAACTCATGACCAGATGAGAGCAAGGAAACTAGTTGTTATGTGGGAAAATTTAGAAAAGATGCTTATATCTTTGACTATGCCAGAGAAAAGCCCACATGCAAATATTTGTGTATTATTTAGCCTTGGGAAAGTTAAAACTGGTTTTCAAAATGAGAAGACACTATTCAAGTAGTGGAATTTATTTAGAATTGAGATACGAAAGCGTTCTTCCTCGTTTTTCTTCCTCTTCTCCTTCTCCTTCCCCTTCTTCCCTCTGCCTTCTCACTCTCCCCTCCTCCTCCTCCTCTTCTTGCTTCTCAGCATATGTAAACATAAAATACAGATTTGGGTCTGTTATGGTTTGTGTCTAGATGTCCCCCCCCAAAAGCCTCCTGCAGTCATGAGATGGCTCCTAAGGTTTGTGATTGATTCATGGGCCAGCCCCGGGACTGTGGGTGTGAGTGCTGCCGAGGCCGTAGGGAAGACAGCCTACATACGTGATGTGGAGTGAAAAAGGCTTCCCTCTCCTCCCCTTTCTGCTCTTGGTGCTTTTGCTGTCTTGTACCACCATGAGCTATTGTCCCTCTGCCATGTACCTCTCTGCCTTTGAGCCAGCTAATGATGGACCGAAACTTCCACAAACTGTGAGCTAAGTAAATCTCTCCTTCCTTAACTTTGGGCATCAGCAACAACAGAGAAAAGTAATTATGACAGCATCTAAACTTAGAATATCCAATAACTACTGCATGAAATAAGGATAAGGAGAAATAAGACAAAGATGAGCATATCCTTTGAAGTTGGGCTGTACCCAAGCAGAGACACTAATAAGGGGGGGAACAGTTGGAAATCCTAAGCAGGGAGCTTGGCAGTGAGAGGTGAACTAGAAATCGTGCTGTGAAGAAAGATCGGTGTGCAACCTATAGCCACCACTGCTCGTTGCTACCATGACTCTGTGTCTAGTAATGACCTTGTGTCATGACCCCTAGTTCATGTCCTCTGTGCTAGCTCATGCAACTCTTACAGCAACCCTGTGTGGTGAGTTCTGTAGCCCCTTTCACAGATAGAGAATCTAAGGAGCAGAGTGTTTAAGGACCTCAGTGAAGATCACAGTTGGGCCCAGAAAGACTGTCACTAGAGCTACCCCCAAAATTTCTATGCCATACTGTATATTACAACATTCAGTCATTACTACATTTTGAGGTAGCCATGCAAGAGCTGGGTTACAAAACGAATTTCCTACCGCTTTGCATGTGGCTAGTATTCATTCATCCCGCCAAAATGTATTTACACCAAATGTGAAGCCAGCACTGGCCACAAAACTTTAACCAAGGCATTCTGGAATGGAATGTGTCCTTATTAAGCTTCAAGCTTAGTGGCAGATAAAGAATGTAAACAGGCAATTATAAATCCCGGCAATGGTAGGGACAGGATAGGTATGAGATAGCGGTCAGGAAGTAGCTCTGTCCGGGATGGTGTGGGATGGAGGCAGGGTCAGGACTCCTGCAGGAAGCCTGAGAACAGGGAGATGAGCAGGAGCCAGCTGCCACAAGGCACAACTGCGGTCCAGGGAGCAAGACCCCCTCAGGGGCTCTGTCCCTCGGAGCTGGGGTGCTGGCCTTTGTGTCAGGAGAGAGTGTGAGAAATTATGTAAGAAGCCAGGCTTTCTCCCCAGCCAGCCTGAGAGTCAGTTCTGTGTTTAGAAAGATGATTATCTGTGGGATGCAAAATAAGTGGTAGAGGGGGATGCTAAGCAAAATCAGAGACCAGGAAAGTGTGTAGGAGATAAGGAGCCATGGAAACCAGCAGGCTTGCTCAGTCCAGCTGTGACAGGCTGGGACTCTGAGGGAGAGAGAGTCGGATGTTTCAGAGCTGGGATTCCAGTGCCAGCAGGTAAAGATTAAAGTGAACGCAGGTAGTCCCAGGTTTCTGCTCGCCAGCTAATAGTTGAGCAGAGAAATGACCACCAAAGGAAAAGAAACTAACAGAAACACAGAGTGTTTTTTTTTTTTTTTTTTTTTTTTTTGTCTTTTTTGAGACAGGGTCTCATTATGCAGTTCAGGCTGGCCTTAAGCTCACTTTGTAGCTCAGGCTGGTCTCGAACTCACAACAATCCTCCTGCCTCAGCCTCCCGAGTGCTGGGATTACAGGCCTGTGCCACCACGCCCGGCTTAACACAGAGTTTTAGTAGGAATTTTTACAAATGAATATTTTCCTACAGTGGAGCACAAGAATTCATTGCATGGAAAAACCCAACATATACCCCTCTGGTTATCCACACAAGGAGAAAAATGAGCTGAGTTACTGGCACTATTATTTCTTACCATCTGTTTCACTTTCTTAATGCAGGACCATTGTTAAACCCAAGAGGATAAAGTCTGCATTTAGACAAGATCTTGCCCAACGCAAGATACGGACTTGTTCTAGTGCCTTCAGTCACAGCTCTAGATGTTACTGAGGATATCCCCAAAAAACTGTGGTGTGAAATAAGTATCTTTATTTCCATACTTATCACCCCATTTATGTTCTACATTGAATCGGGGTTTTTTTTTTCCTTTGTTATGAGTAAGAGCCGGATGTGGTGGCCCACACATGTAATCTCAGCACTCTGGAAATCCGAAGCAGGAGGGTCGACAGTTCAAGCCCAGACCGGTCAACTTAGCGTATGTGTTTCTTTTGGACTTGCCCTGCTGGTCTCTCTCTCCCCATGTCTGCCTCTCCCCCTGCATTTGTGTGTCTTGTTTGTTTTCTTGTAAGTTTGTATTTATCTGAATCAGTCCATTGCCTCCAGTTATAACAAAACACCCTGATTCTAATAGCTAAAGTATTAAAAACTGCATTCTTGTCCATAGCAAGGAGTCAGGGAAGGGCTTGTGGGGGTGCCCTTCAGCACCTCAACAAAATCACTGAGTTCATTTAATGAACATTAGTGTTACTTGTGTCTGTTCTGACCTGGGCACACAGGATACACACAGATAGAAAGAAAGGTGGGCCAACCTGATAGCTCAGAGGACTAAAGTGTCTGCTTAGGCAGAGCACAGCGGCTAGGGTTCGATCCCCAGTGTGCTGTGCAGCTCCTGCCCCTAGGGGTATGCAGAGACAGAGATTGAGACTGGATGTGGTGGTGCGTGTCTGTAATCCCCGCACTTGGGAAACTGAAAACAGGAGAATCACTACAAGTCCAATATAGTAGTGAGACCCTGTAAATCCTGTAGACCCTGTCCTACATACAGGATGAGAGAGAGAGAGAGAGAGAGAGAGAGAGAGAGAGAGAGAGGAAGAAGAAGAAGAAG
>PVKA01052876.1:0-11496 GCA_004027165.1 Ctenomys sociabilis
GAAAAATATTCTAGCATTTATATCAAACATGAATAATAGATTATGCAGTGTATTATTTCATGAATTTCCCCAGTAAGAACCTGCATGTCTATGCATGTCCTCTTTACTAAAAGCAAAGTCAGCCATTCAAGACCAAAATGTCACTTTCTAATATACAGGTCTATGTCTCACAACTCTGACAACGATGTTTTAGTGGCTGTGAGAGCTTTGTTCTTGGTTCTTCTATCAGAGATACTTTGTTACTCTTCCACTTCAATATACAATAGAAAATATGTCTGCTTGGAGACTTCTAAGAAGTTCATCACTTTCCTCATGCAGTACAGTCTAGAGCTTAGATGACTTTGTTAGTGTTGTTGCTGTTATTGTGCAGGGTCTTACTATGCATCCTGGACTTGTAATGATCCTCCTGCTTTGCCCTCTTAGTGCTGGTCTTACAGGTGTGCACCACCATGCCCAGACTCCATCACTGGCTCCATGTGCCTGGTGGCCAGGTCTGGTGTAGCATGTGGTGCCAGATACTGAACCCTAGACCCTGCCCCTGCTTAAGCAAGCACTTAGTCCACTGAGCTATAGCACCAGAACTGAGTACAGATGACTTTGTAAGCAAACAAACATGAGTTTAATTTTGCACATGTTTATTCCTTTGAGATTTTATCACTTTATCCATTGTGTCGATTACAATGAGACTCCTATAAAATTATTTGCATTAGTGTTTTTCCCTTTTGCCAAATTATGTACTATTGTTTGTCAATATATATTAAATTACTGTAATTATAAGCCTTATGTTGTATTGTGTATGTGTGTGCATATATATAAAATATACATTATGAATATCACACGTATTTTGTTTGTGTATGTGTACATATATAAGAATTGAGGTAACATTTAAATTTTTATTTTTATGTTTGCCTCTTCTTTTTCCTTGTTTTATATTCAACAAACATCAACACAGCTTTAAAGTGTCTTTATACAGCGTTAAAGTACATATACTAAAAACACATTTAGGTCCTGACCATGCAATTAAATCTAATAATTTGAAAACAGCTTTTATCTTTAAAAAACTGAAATAGAGTTTGCAGAATGTAGTTCACTTATAGAGCATGTTTCTATGAATCAGAGGGCTGCAGTCTAAACCATAAGGGAAAAACAAAAAGAAAGAGAAAAAAAGAAAGAGAAAGAGAGCCAAAAGAAGATAAGAAGAATATATAAAGTTTTGTTTTACAAATAAGGAAATGATATATTGCATAGTTCGAAGTTTCAACATGCTAAACTCAGTAGATAATTAGTCTGAAAAGAATAATGCATTTTGACCTGGGAAACTTATAGCATCTAATTAAGAAGCTAAAATTCAGCAGAAAAGTAGACAATGGTGTTAATAGTATAATTAAATAATTAGACTGTATTTCACATTTTTTCATTCATAATTTTTCAAAATATGAATACTGCTAAAAATTCAGAGGTAAAATAAGGAAAATATATTAATGAATTTTTAGGTGAAAGAGCACACATCATGAAAGCATACATAGAATTCTTACACATGGTGAAAGAAGCGTGTGTTCTCTCTCCTTGGAACCCCTTCTTTGGTGACTGAATTGTGGATCACAAGGAAGAAACAAACAAAAGTCATAGTATTTTATATAGCCAATGTCTTAAATTTCAGTTAGCATATACCTAATAAATATAAGCTGGATGATGAAAAAAAGAAATAATTACTATATTTCCCAATGCATTTTTAAAATTTATTTTAATATGTATTTTCAGTACAGAATGATCACATACACTGTGTGTAGTTGGTGCATTTACAGATATGTGTAAAATGACCAATAAAGGCTAACAGGCTAACATTAGAATGATAATCCATGAGTGGTCTCAGTGTAGATGCTGAAGCAGTAACACTGACATCAAAAATCCTTGGGGCAAAACTGAAATAGCTTAGTTTGTGTCATGGAACTTATTCTAGTGGTGGGGAATATGGTCAATGCAATAAGTAAGGTGGAATGAAGAAATAAATATAGTATTCTTACCAAATGGGTTATGGAATACCCTTTACAAAAAGAACTATGTTTTCTTTTGAAGCGTTTGATTTAAAGTTCAAACCACTAGCAAGATGGAATGGTGCAAGCTGGTAGTCCCAAGTACTTCGGAGACTGATGTGGAAGAATCCCTGGATGGCCTGAGTTTGAGATCTGTCTACACAATCGTGAAAACATACTTTTATGCCATTAATAAAGGAAGAACTGACTTGAAACTTTTCTGCAAATGAAAATAAAAACCATAAAAGTCTCAATTTGACTAACCATCAGGAAAAGGTAAATCAAAGCAGAATGAAGTATCATCTATCAAGCATGCTCATATACATAGCTATGTGCAAATAATAGCACAGTGTTGAAGAGAAGAAAATCGTGCAATACATGGATGAAGTAAGAAGACTTCTACCAAGAGAAATGAATAACCTGGAAATATACATACAGCGTGACGCCACTTATGTGAAATGCTCAAGATAATCCCATTTACAGAATCAAAGAGTACACAGGTGGCTACCATGGCCCAAGGGAGCAAGAAGAACTTACTCATGAATGAGCACAAAGCTACAGTCTCACAAGATGAACAAGCTTTACAAATGTCCTCTACAGTCCTGTACCTGTTAAAAATAATGTGTCATATGCCTAAAACAATTTTTTAGCAAGAAAGACATTGTTAAGTGTTTTTTTACCAAATTTACATTGTTACACTTAAAAAAAATGGGTTAAGCTGACTTAATCAAGGAATGACTGCTCCTGAGGATAGCAGAGCAAAGAAAGATTTTTTTCATGTGCAGTGGAGACCTTATTTGAATTTATATTTTGAAACAATATTTGCCTCTGAGATTTCCTTACATGAATTAATGCATAATTCTCTAACATAGGTTAAAAGAATATAGAAATGTTAATGGAGAGTTGCTGGAAGCTACTTAATGAGCTGTGTTGTTTTAACACATAAAACTAGAACAGTATGTTTTCAATATTACAACATCAAACTTTAATAATATTTTTCAATTACAATATTCTGAAAAAAGGGACTAAATAGGATTTCAAAAAATGGGAACATAGACCCTTGTTTGTAGATAGGAAAGTGGATCTTCATCAATTATGTACTCTATTGCTGCCTTGGTCTTGGTTTTTCTCAACCCAGGACTGTGAGAAACAAATAAGCTCGTTTGTTTTTATGTTAAAAATTTATTGAACCTTGGGCATTCACACTACATAACTCTTTTTTTTTTTTTTTTTTTTGGCGGAACCAGGGATTGAACTCAGGCCCTTGAGCTTGCCAAGGAAGCACTTATTCCAGGGAGATGGCTCACATAACCCTTTCAGTCTTTCTGTTTTATTTTATCATTTTAACCCAGCATCTCTCAAAGTCCCTAAATTGGCCTGGCTGATCTCAAACTTCTGATTCTCCTATCTTAACCTTCTAGAGTTCTGGGATTATAGTCATGTTGCACCATGTGCAACTATGTTTATATTTGAAAAGAAAATTCATTTACAGATAGTGTGTATGATTCAACTCCTTTAAGTTCATGTTTTAAAGTTATTTTAGAGATTTCCTGAGAAATAAAAGGTATAAAAGAAATGCTGTACAAATAGTACATGTTAATCAATTATTCTGGACATATATGCATCCATGATATCATTATAAGTTCAATCAATAAAAATATCCTTCACTTCCAAAACTGCTCTTGTCTTGCACTGTGTGTGTATGTGTTAAGAACATGTTGCATGAGACTGGGGAGACTGTTCAGTAGAAGAAACACTTCCCTGGAAAGCTCAAGGGCCTGATTTCAATCCCTGAAGAAAAAAAAAAGAACAAGTCACATTAAATCTAATATCTTTAATTTTTAGATTGACAAAAATAATTTTTGCTGGAGACACTGTGCCATAGTGTAGATACCTAGAGTATTTTCATTTGCATAACTCAGACTTTATACACACAAAGCAAATTTCTCATTTCCCCTCCCTCCATCTCCTGGCAACTATGGTTCCACTTTTTGCTTCTGTAAGTTTTATTATTTTAGGTCTTTCATGTAAGTGGTGGCCTGTTATGTCACTCATAATAATGTCATCCATGTCCATCTGTGTTGTTACAAATAGAAACATTTCATTCTTTATGGGGCAGAACAATACATTCTACATACATACCCCATACCATGAGCTTCTACTTTTGATTTTGCTTCTTGAAGTTTAGGTGTTACATTGGTGAAATCACTGTGAAGACTGAAATGTCATGAATTTTTTTCCCTGTCTCCTCCTCCTTCTTCTTCTCCTTCTTCTTTTTCTTATTATTACTAAATCCAGCTGAAGTAAACTATCATGGCGCAAGGTATGGGAGGCCCACCTGAGGGTTGTTTCCAGAAGCATAAAGGCAGAACAGGAGAAGCTGCTAAAACACTATTAGGGATGCTGTTTGGAGAATTTGGTGAAACTGTTGGAAGCTGATAGTTTTCTTGGGTTGTTGTCATGCTGGCTTTCCTGATGAACTTTGGAGGAGCTTTGGTCCTCATCTTGAGCACTGTTGGCTCCAGAGGGTAAGATAGTGCTCTGCTAAGCCTCATGGAGAAGCTTGTCTCATTGGCTTTCCTGAGGGGAATTCGGCTTTCATCATTCTGGAGGAGCTTTGGACATCACTGTTACTGAGGATAGCTATAGTACTTTTGAGGGAGGTTTGATGCTTACTTTGAGTATTACTTCCTAGATACAGTTCAGATCCCTCATGTTGCTAGAACAAATCCTTCATCCCTTGACATAGACTTACTAGCTTCCACCACTAATATTTGGGCCTTTCTAGCAAAGATTCATGAAGAAGACTTGCATGAGGCTTTGTCATGGTCTCTAGGCATCCAGTTGGACTTGAGAGAAGTATTGTTATGAACTGTAGATTTTCAGCTGGACTCTTACAGGATTTTAGGATCTAGGCCTTCACCTGACATCTTTAGTTTATGTATGTGGACAAATATCCTTTACTTCTTGTATATGATCCATGGGAGATTCATTATAAAATATGTCTTAGGTTACATTGTTCTCCTTGCAAAAACTCCAAACCATGATTAAATTATTACTGAGAGTGGAATTATTACCTGGCCATGTGGCTTAAGAACTTTTGTAATTAATTTGGCAACGCTTTGAGAAACTGGCCAAAGGGACAGCTTCTGTATCCTGTAGACTGTTGAAAACTCTGATTGGAGCCAGGAAAATCAGAGTACTGATGGAAATGCTGCCAGTTAAAATAAAACTCAGGACGCTTAATTGAGAAGAACTGTATTGGCTTTTGGACCCATGTAGTAGATTGTACTTTGCCAGAAATTTGACCTGTATTTTGCTTGTATTTGGAGATACTGCCAGGGCAGATTAAGAAAAATTTCAATGCAGTCTACTATTGAAAGGGTGGTATAGTTATTGTTAAGAGCTGTTGGCCAGATCTATATTTGAAATTAAGAACAAGGAGTGAAAAAGTGGATATGAAACATTTGGTCAGAGAGGTGACTCTAATAGACCATTGACTGTGAGGATGAAACAGGAGAACATTGTTATTGTAAGAACAGGACAATGTAAAAATCAACTGACGTTTTCACCTAAAGACAAATGTGCTTGAATTGCAGGAGACTTGTATTTCAGTCTTCCCATGCTTTGTAAAAATTAATGGGAAGTAAGGACTGTGATTGAAATAATTGTTTTATGTGTTTAGTACAGGGTGTCACTACACAGCTAAGACTTATAGTGATTCTCCTCTTTCAGCCTCCCCAGCACTGGGATTGCAGGCCTGCACCAACACACTCAGTCTTGGTGGCAGGCCCTGGGGCAGGGCTAGCTCAAAATGTGGTACCAGGGACAGAACCCAGGTCCTTGTGCTTATCTAGGCATGTGCTTAGACACCTGAACTATCTCTGCAGCCCCTGTAGTAATTATTTTAATGTTTTATGTTGTCTTTATAAATGTTTGCAATCAGGTTAATTATTCAGGTTTTGTGTTTGAACCTTAAATTTTGCTCACCTTTTAAATTTTGTCTTTGGTGCAGGAATAAATACAAAAATTGCATATATGTAATTGTAATATTAATGTAAATCTAAATGGAGCAAAGAATGTTAACTTTTCAAAATTCTGCCCTGAAAGATTAGTTTAAGAACTGTGTATGGTTATCAAGTTGACCAGGAGGATCACTTCTAAAGAGCACATCCTTTCCTTTGCTGCAACTTTGGTGTTTTTGTTAAAGTAGTTGACCACACATGCCTGGGTTTATTTATTGGCTATTTTATTTCATCAGCCAATACCTCTGTCTTTATTCCAGCATTTTATTCTTGATTACTGTAGCTATGAAATCATAAAAGTGATGATATTAGCTTCTTTCTCTTTCACTTTAGCTAATGCGGGGAAATTTTATTGCTCTCCATGAAATCTGCTTTAAAAAATAGCTTTATAGGAAATGTTGGATGGATTTTTTTTAAATTATTCTTTCCATAGTTGCATTCACTTCATCCTGTGCTTTTCATTTCCCTTTGTGTTGAAAACTAGACACGTATGTTTTCACATGAAAACATCCTAAAGTCTAGGAGCCTGCATGGCTCTCAAACTCCCTGGGGTGAGGTTTATGAAAAGGTGGAGAGAAGGCGAAAAAGAAAGACAAGACACAGAGTGCAGGGCGAGATGGAGCCCTCCCTTCACAGGGGAGGAAAAGGGGCTCTTGGGCCAAGGCAGCACATCTGTTTCTCCATTTGACAGGTTCATGTCACATGACGCCCTCCACCTAGCACCCGCTGCTTGGACCACCTCAGCCCCGTGCTGGCCTCTGGAATGGAGCAGCTTCTTCATGTGACTAACCTAAGACACTCTGTTCTCAGCCAGGACTTGCTCCAGCCCAGCACATGCAATCATTCTCCAGTTCAGCCACTCTCTATGTGCTAAATAAATATGCACAATCAAAACTCTACTTTAGTGTATGAAATATAATGTTTTCATATTTGATAAAAATTTGAAAATTTTAATATTGACTTTAAATGAAAGTGTTGATACCATAGAAGTTAAGGATTCACAAATGATACCAGACAATTGGTTCTTGAGAGCTGGCTAATTTTACTCTCTGTTACACTAATATTTATTTCTGAGTTTCAATATGCATACAAGGCAGAACATAATGAGTACCATGAATATCTTTCTCACTTATTTACATAACCATTTAACATAGCTGGTCAATTATGTTAGACGAGCTTTTTGCAGTGTAAAAGTTTATGCTCTCTTCTCAAATGATTTAAAGTAAATGTCTGAGAAATTCTTTCATTCTGCATAATGCTTTCACCAAACTTCTATACTCAAAGCACAGAATGTGCAATGAGATTAATAACCATCATCACAGTATATGCGTAGCAGATGGAAATGGATGCAGACTCTTTCTAAATTGTCAAGACCTAAGTTTTCACTTTGGAAAGTAAATGAGACACTTTGACCTTTTCTGGTGAGACTGTCATAATGATTTTTCTCTAGGATGGCAGCCTGGCTCCATTCAGAGTCCACAGGGAAAGAGAGTGAACAATAGCTATTCTAGGAGATGGAGCCCTCTCAGCCTTGCCTAGTGCGAGAACAACACAAGGACAATATCAAAGACAGTATGAAGTATTTTATTCTTCTTGCCCATTCCTCTTTTGTTTCCTTGTGATAGCCTGTCAGCATGCATAAGAACAAGAACAAGAAATAAAACTCAAGAAAAAATTAAAGATTAATCTACATTTAATCACATGTTTGTTGGTTCTTTTTTTTTTTCAAAAATTCAAATAATATGAAAGAAACTTGTCCTAAAATTTAGTCTTTCCAGTGAACAAGAACAACACCTCAGCAGAACATCAAGGTTGTTTTGTGTTTTTATCTTTCTTTTTGTGGCCAGCTCAGCCTACCTTGGGGGCAGGGCTTGTATGGTGTGCAGTGCCAGAGACTGAACTACGGTCCCTGTGCACTTGCCCAAGTAAGTGCTTCAGAATACTGAGCTATCTCATTGGCTCAAGAAAATTTTGTTGTGTCATTCATCTTTTCCAGAAGAACTTTTTTCTTTTTTACTATTTCCTTGATAGACACAGTGAACTGTTGCAAGATGCTGCAATACGAAGTAATAAAATACTATGAAGTATTTAACTAGAAGGAAGACAAAAAGATACTATTTCAAAATTGAGAAATAATAATACCTTTAAAATAATTTTTATGTGAATTAAATTGAATCACTACCTTGTCTTTGTGCTTATGCAGTAATGCTGCTATTTTTCCCCCAGTGAAACTAAATGTGAAAGAACCAAACTGCATCTCAGTGTACAGCATGATAAATATGCTATTACTGTTCTCGACAGTGTTTGAGACAGACCTTGATCTTTTTATCCTCCACTATTTTCTTCTTCTTTTTTCAATATATTGTCAAATAGCCATCACTTATTTTTAAATAGTGAGCATCTTTTAGTTTCTTCTGCATACTAATACTATTTAATTTCAGGATTTTTTGTCATGACAGTTATTTAAATTAATTAGCTTATTTTCATTTTATCTGGTATAATACCTTAGGAAAATGTAAGAATTTTAATTGATTTAGGTGCAATTTTTAGAAACATCTGAATATTTCAGTTCTTTCAACTCCATCACAACAAGCACAATGAATAAATTTTGTTCTCTTTCATGGACTAAGTGAAACTTCCTAAAACAGCTTCTAATTTTATTTATTCTATTCTATCATGAGCTTTATAGTTGTCCTCACCTATCTACTTTAACCCCGAAACACCGCAAATCCTCTGTTACCTGAAACATAAAGCTTGGAAGACTCAGTTAAATCCCATAATTTACATTTTTTTTTTTTTTTTGCCTAAGCCTCGTTTATAAAATTGAAAGCTGGCCTATTACATACTACTCTTATTTCATGAATCTGTAACATCACCTCACTTGCAAAATCATTTAGAAGAACAATCATATAATATTACAAAAACAGAATGAAGCGAGCCGGGTGTGGTGGCACATGCCTGTAATCCCAGCACTCAGGAGGCTGAGGCAGGAGGATTGTTGTGAGTTCGAGACCAGCCTGAGCTACAAAGTGAGCGTAAGGCCAGCCTGAGCTGCATATTGAGAACCTGTCTCAAAAAATAAATAAATAAATAAATAAATAAATAAATAAGACAAAAAAAATTAAAAACAAAACAGAATGGAACAGACAGTTCCTATTTCAGTTAACCTGAGTTCCTGCAGATTTAGCACTTTAGAGCAAGATAAGCCTCTTCCCTCATAGCTCTGTATGTCAGAGGCCCAGAATGACTCTCCTGGTCATCAGCTCCAGGTTTGAAGAAGCTGAGATCAAGACGTGAGCAATGGTAAATTGCTCTCTGGGGTGTCTCGGCATGAATCTGTTCCCAAGCTAATTTTGTTTTTTGGCTGAGTCTAACATGTTAAGTCAGAGACCAGAGATTCACATATATCTACTGCTTGTTGATCGGGGATAACTTTCAGCTACGACTCATGGCTGCATTCTTTCTGCTGTGGTCCTTTCTCCATCTTCCATTTCAGACTTCAAGTCGAGTCCTTCTTATGTTTAAAATTTTTCTGCCTTATTTTTCTTCTTCATTCCTTTGCATTTCCAGCCTGATACTATCCTTTACATATTAAGGGAGGAAGCAATTGAATTCTTAGAACTGAATCAGCATAGACAATTTAGGGCAGTCTGGGTGTACTAAGGTTTCTCATTGCTTCATTTTATAATTTCATTTGGCATGAATTACAGCATTTTCCCGAAGCATACAGACACATTTTTTGGCCATCATTTTACCTGTAAGAAATTTAATCATGAAAATCATGAAAAGTATTTTAAAAATGTAGGAGGTAGAATGAGCAAAAGTAACACCATATGCACTAATTCACACAAAAAATGCTTTCACAGATACATATGTTTTGGGGGATATGACTATTGCTCCTTTTACCTTTTTACTTCAGCAGCATTTTTCATATTTCTTTCAGAAAAGTACTTTTAGAAACCTGTTCATGTATTAGGCTTTTTAAAGAAAAAACAGAATTTTGTTGTTGAAAGTTTCACATTTCTTTTATATTTTATATTTTTTTGGTGGAACTGGGGATTGAACTCCGGCTCTTGCACTTGCCAGGCAAGTGCTTATGCTACTGAGCTATCTCCCTGACCCCATTCCTTTTAATTTTATTGAATACTTTTTTCCATGTTACTTACCCTTCAATCAGTGTATTATCCTTTTGGAGATATAAATCACCCAAACCTTCCTCTAACGACGTTTGTAACACTTATCTGTCTTTCCACCACTGGACCTGACTCTGCCTAAATGTATAGATCTTACTTGTTTCCTTTTGTATCTCCAGTGATGTTGGAGCTGTGCATAATTCTATCATCATGTACAGAAGCACTGACATAAAGTTGGATTTTAAATTGCAGAATTTTGCTTTTATCAAAATCACACATATATTTCATACATTAAATTATTTTTCAAACTCATCTTCTGCCTGTCTTTACCACATCTTAAGATGTTTTTACATGCCTTGTTCATTTGCTGCTGACTCATCACCTTGGAAAAAAGAAAAATGATATAAGCACTTTTTTATTTTATTTTATTGAACTACAAATGTCAATCAGACAATTTCAAAACACTTTAACAATACAGATTCAATAATTTAATACATTGTAAACTGTTTTCATAATGTTTTGGTATTGTACAAGGTGCATACATGATATTATATTTACAGATATTATTTTAGCAGAAGTCTCTTATCAGTGAATTAAGAGTGTAGCTGTTTACTCATCTTATTTTTTATACCTGAATTATATCAAAAATTCAATAATTATTTTCCTAGTGGATGACCATAGTACTAGAAGCCAACATAATATCCTGTCCAACCACCATCAGTGCAAATCTTGCCTCTCATAGAATTATGTAGAAGCACAGCGTTATCTATCCCAACTGTACTGTCTATACACACACATCATGATTTTTTCTTTCTACAACCCTTCCTTTGTCTACACCTGTCAAAGGTGGGCACTCCATTGTCATTCAACTAACTTAGGTGCTTGAACTCGACACCACAATCCAATACAGTCCAGCATTCTACAACAATAGTGAGTTATTCAAAGAAGTTGTCGACCATAGCCATTTACAGCTCAGCTAATATTATGGCCCCACAATGTATACTTCATTTTTATACTTTTCTGCTGGATGGTTAAGACCTAGGTAGATCAAGACTTATATACCAACATATGAACTTTATATTTCTTATGTGGTCAGTGAAGTCCTATCAGGGTTTATCTTGTAGTCCTGTACATTATTCTGTAGTTCCTTTGTCTGTGTCATCCATGTGGATGAGTCACGGCCAATGCTTGACCAGTTTGCTCTCTGTGAGAGCTTGAGAGAAAGTTTTCTCTTCATGTGACTCTCCCCAGGCACACTTTAGAACTTCAATCTCTTTCCTCTGTGGCTCCACAATCTCCTTGTTC
>PVKA01052877.1:0-11489 GCA_004027165.1 Ctenomys sociabilis
TACAGTGGAAGAGTGAAGAAAACCCTCCGCACAGAGCCTTGACAGGAGTTTCCACTCACGGCTTCCTGACATGCTGAAGACAGGGTGCTGCTGCTGTCTTGGAGGCCACTGAGCTGGGATGAAGAAACAGTTCATGGCAGGTCTTCCATGCCTTGATACTCACTAGCCAGATATGTGTTGGTGATTCCAGTGAAGAACATGGCTGGGTGAGAGAGTCTGTCCCCAGCATGAGCCACTCTTGTCCAGATGACCTACCTGTCTTAGGTTATGACATCTTTATTGCATGTATCCAATAGTAGGAATCATGAAACATTCAATGTCATGTTTTCACTTAATGATCTCAGAAATTTCACATACTATTAAAATTCGAGTTTTGTTTGGATAAGAAAATTGAGCTTTATCTCTGAGAAATTAGTTTTATTTCTGAGGACAAAGACCTGGATTAACTCATAAGCATGTACTCTTTGTAGGATGCAAGCTGGAGGAGGAGCACACATTTCTTGAGCAATGGCCTCTTTTAGCTAACCCTGTCTGATCCTATGTCCCTTGCAGCAAACACTGTGATTCACGAAGCCTAGACTCTGAGAAAGTGAGAGGAGATTAGTGGGCAAATGGAAGAAGCCCAGTAAAGAGTGCAGGCAGTCTGACAATCTGAGCACCTCTTATCCTTTCAAACGGGTTTAGACACAGGAGAAGAATCTGAATTGAAAGTCAAGAACACAAATCTTATAAAGAGTTCAACTTGTCAACAGTCAAGTTTGTGGGAGTGAAAATAATCTGAACCTAAGTATGATGACATACCTAGGATGCTTATTCTATTATTCCTGACACACCCTGAAGCAGCTCTGAGGCCCTCTTTCCTGAGCTCTTTTAGAAGTGGGATCGCAACTGCACAACTGCGGTACATGCTGTTGCTACATCATGGAAAAAGAAACCCAGTGAAACTCTGAGGCTGCGTCCTCATGCACCTGTTCACAACACCTCAGACTGTGACATCGGGCTCCTCCCGAAGTCCAACTGACTGTGAAAGTTAAATGCTTTCAACTGATTGAGGACACTGATCCAGCCATGACAGGAAAATAAAGACACTCAGAGAGAAATTAATGGCAATGTTTCTTTCACTGCAATAAATTTTTAAGATTATAATCATTGATCATATTTTTCAATCAGTCCTTGAAAGTGGCCTAAGCTGATTGGTAGCAGGAATCATATCTAATCATGGTGAAAATATGTCCTTCAAGCTTAACAAGACAGAATAGCACAATGTGAAGTTACTCTGAACCCCATAGACAGTTTAGCTCTGTGATACATAAAAGAAAGTGCATGGTAGAGATTTTTAAAAATAATTGTTTCCATGAGCAATGGGACAAAAGTAAAGTTAAAATGGTACAGTTTGGGATGAGGCAAAGTGTTGATAGGAAAGAGAGAGAAGAAGAAGGAGAAGAAAGAGGAAGAAGAAGAAGGAGGAGGAGGAGAAGAAATATCAATTTAAGGAAGCATCTCTTTGTACTATATCTTGTACTATATTTTTACTATCATTGTAAGGAAGCACCAGTAAGTAAATAAAGAAGATAACAAATTTACAGGAAAATTGGGTAAGATAAAACTTACAGAGTTGTTGTGATACTGTCCCTTAAAAGAGGAAAATTCCTTTATTAAACAATGTAATTACAATGTTCCCAAGAGGACAGTATATTTAATCAAAACTGCATATTTTAATTTTCTTGTAGACTCATCAATGTACTAGTTTCTTTAGTCTTTACAAATACAAGGAAGATTAAAAACTCTAAATCTAAGGTTGGTCAAATAGCTCAACTGATTAAAGTGACTGCAAGCCGGCTCAGGGGCTGGGATTTCCATCCCCGGGCCTGACATGCTGGCCCCAACCCCGGGGCGAACTAAGAGGGCAATTGAGACTGCGCATGGTGGCTCACGTCTGTAATATCAGCCCTTGAGAGGCTGTAAACAGGCAGATCACTATGATTCCGATCTATCAGTGAGACCCTGAACACCCTGTATACTCTTCCCTAAAAATACAAAACTAAATAAAGGAAAAATACTCGGCTGCATGCGGGGCATGGGATGCAGAGAACTGCAGGGGTGAGGGAGGGGGGCAGAGGATGGATCTTGACGAGGAGTGCCGGCCCAGCTTTGGAAAGGGCACAGCAGAGAAGGCTGACTGGTGTCATCTGGGGTGAACTAAGTATGGTGCATCTCCCAGGATGACAGGGAAATGCCAGCTTAAGAAGAAAGATGGTCAGGAAAGCACTAAGCTGCCCCATGTGTGTCTGCCAGCATTACCCTCATGTGTTGTGCAGAAAACACAAGGACTGGGATTAGTGTCTGTTGCCTCTTGAGAGATCCCCTGGGCAGTGGAGTCAAAGAAATTCCTTTTTTGTTTTGTCTTTTTAATAATTAATAATAAAGTTTACTTTTTGCAGTTCTACTATGAAGACACTCATTGATAACTCTACTAAGAAATGACCTGGCTCGTGCTGTGTGCTACTATGCTGGTCAATGCTGAGGCTACTAAAATGTACAGAGAACTCGGTAATAAACACACACACAAACATATTCACAGACACAAAGTCCACAGACTCTCATAACTCTCTGTTTATATTATAAAAATGATAGGGAGGCAAAAAGGAACAGAAATATGAGGTTCCATATTACTCATTTCAACATGTTGCTGAAAAAGGTAAAGACCTGTAGTGATCCCTCCAGGCCTCTCGGCTTTCCGTGTCTGAGAATATGGCCTCTGACCCTCTCAGATTCGGAGTATCAACTTGAAGGACACAGAGAGCTTTACAAAGTCATAAGCGAGGGAAAAGAAGTAATATCATGTGGAAAAGCAGGAGCATGAGGACACAAGTGTGAGAGGAAAATAAATATTTCAGTACACTTAGGTACAGGTACACTGAAATGAATGGTAAAAGAATGGAGTTGGGTTCCAGCTTTATAAAATGTAGAGTAGAATAACCCATAGGAAGTAATTATGAAAGAATATGTATGTACCACATGCATAGAAACTCACGGCTGTACATATAAGATTGACATGTCAATAAGTTTTCAATGAAGGGCTACCTAATTCAAATAAAAGCCAAGAGGTAACAGTATTTGAAATAAGAAAAGTGCACAAAATTGGGCTGGCCAAATAACTCAGTGGATTAAAGCTCCTGCTAGCAGGTACAGGGCCCCAGGTTTCAATTCCTGGGCCTGCCATGCCTGCCCCTCCCCCTGGGGCATGCTGAGACAGCAATTAAGACTGGGCATGGTGATGTGCATCTGTAATCCCAGCACTTGGGAGGCTGTAAACAGGAGAATTATTATCAATCTGACCTAGTAGTGAGACCCTGAACACTCTGTAGACCTTTCACTAAAATACAGGAAAAAAGAAAACTATACAAAATTGACAGGTGTCATTCTTGCCTATTTTTTCAATGAGGCCAATTTTCTGTTGGAAATCAACCCCCAAGCAGGAAGTACCATTTTGGTGGATTTAAAGATCTTAAGAGTAAGTAGCCAGGAGCGGGAGAAATAGCTCAGCAGACTAAACGCCTGCTTAGATAAGCACAGGGGTCAGGATTCAACCCTGCCCCAGCCCTGCCACCAGGTACACTGAGTGGGGCACAGTCCAGGCATGGTGGCAAGGACTATACTCCCAGCACAGAGGAGGGTGAAAGCAGGAGGATCACTATGCATCTGACCCTGTACCAAATACTGGAAGGCAGAAATACAAGAGAAAAACAAAAAATCATGAATGAGAGCAAATTGCAGATAAGCAAGCCCACAAATCTGCATACAAAGTTTTCAAGTCAATAAACAATTTTCAGATTCTTTAATGAACTGAAAAACCTACATGAAGGGCAGGTAGGAACTGAACTGCAAGAGCAAAAGGCATCAGCATCAGTCATTACTGTGGATGTGGTAGTTGCAACTCAGCTATTGCCTAGAGGGCACTTAATAAAGTCCCTGGGTTTTGTACTGAGACCTGAGAATGGCGTTGCCCGAGGATTGAGGATCATTTCCCAGATGAACGACAAAACTGCAATAACTTCGCAGAGGCTAAAGCAAATCTCCACAGGATGAAACTTCTTTTGGGAACATCCCTTCCTGAGAAAAATCTTCACAGGAAGAAAACACCATGGAGACTATAGATTTTTCTTTTTATTCATCAGCTGAACAATCAATCAATAAATTGCGATATAGGGCAAAAGTGAAAAGTAAGTGACATGTTGGAAGAGATAAGGAACAAAGATTAAAATAATAAAGAATTTCTATTTCACAGAAGAATCTTCAAAGTACACACAGTAAACATATTCAAGAAGGTGTCAGCAAGGATGGAAATTTTCAGTAAATACTTAATATGTGAAAATGTGATAAACCAAATTTCAGAAATGGAAACGTTGAGGCTAGTGTTAGGAAGAAAACAGAAAAAAGCACATGAAACATGTTAAAAACCATTTATCTAGATATCCGTGGAAAAATTAATTAAAAAAATACTAACCATGATAAAGAAGACCTACATAGCACGAAATGTAATTTTTGTATCTGACAAGGTCAGTCAAATCCCCTCAGGATTTATCCTGAAACCCTGTCCCGCATTTTGTAGATCCCTTGTCAGTGCCAGCCATATGGATGAGCCATGGCCATTGTTTGACCAATTTGTTCTCTATGAAAGCCTGAGAGAAAGTTTTCTCTCCATATGATTCTCTTTAGGTTCATTGTACATAGTTGCTCACTTAGCCACCCAGTAGAAATATATAAAAACGAGGAATGAAAAGTAAAGCTATATTAATATGCTAATCTGTAAAAGGCTCAAGTCAACAACTTCCGACATTGCCAGTCTTTTTTCTTTTTTGGTGAAACCAGGGATTGAACTCAGGCCCTTGTGCTTGCCAGGGAAGCACTTATTCTATTGAGTCATCTCCCCGGTCCCTGACATTGCTAGTCTTACAGATAACCCTCTACTATTATGGACTACTGGACTATATTCAATTATTCTGCTCACTTCATGCACCTACAATATTTGAATGGCAATGGAATACCTATTTCTAACAAAACTAAACAAAGTAAAGGGATATAAATGAAGGACCATTTGCTATCTGTATATACAAAATATGATAAATATACAGTTATTTTCTGTTAATTCAAAGAGGAGAAAGATTTGTACTAATAGTGTTTGGGAAGGATATCATGTCTGCTTCTTGTACTACGAATAACCACTACAAAGACAACAATATGCAATGTATTAATTGTTGTAACTATCCTACTAACCTGTTTTGATGCTGTTTCATTGCTACTTGTTTCTCAATAAAATTAATAAAAAATATTAACCATATATTAACTGACAAGATTCAATCTTCTGTTTAAAACAAATGATTGTGAAGGACAAATAACAAGAAAGCTCTATGTAATCCAATCATATACCAGTAATTAAAAGCCAACAATAATGATACCAGTTTATGAGTAACCCTCTAGTTACAGCAGGGCCTGAGGGTGGGAGGACTTTTATCTTCAATAAGAATGATGAATTTTAGTGATGCATCCATGGCTGATTGAATTCCATGGATAACTAAAAGGAGAATTCACCTGCATGATGCATTCAAGGTGCTGAGAAGGAAAAATGTTAGCAGTGGCATCTTGGAACTCCATTCCAGGGAGAATATGCCCTACAATTCCTACAAACTCATGCATGTTTGCAGATACTTAGTCTGTTAGCTGTGCTTTCATATATTTGCTGGTCATGCACAATAGAGACTGAAGAATATGTACCCAAAACAGCATAACAGAACTGTGGCACAAGAGAGAATGGAACAGGAAGGGGAAAATGTACTGGTGTCTGTTTCAATTTTCCAGAAAGTGGGCTGGAAATGCAGGGTGGTGCAGCCTCTCAATCAGCAGAGGACCGACAACCCTAAGAATTCAGCCAGCAAACAGTAAGAGCAAATGCATCACCTCACCTCCAGGTACTTTATGCTCTCTGAGTTTCCATGCAGCACTGCAACCCACTCAGACAGGAGCTGTGGTCTAGTTGCCCCTCTTCAGCTCACTGAGATTCTCTGAAAGGAAACCAAGTTTTGAGTTGTTGGCTCTTAGCACCACCAGCAAGTGAGAGAACAAATGCTTTCATACTAATGGGATTACTTCTCAGTGCTGCAAGGTTGTGTCTCCGCAGCCCAATTCTTAGCCTTTTGAATCTACTTGTATTTCAGTTCTGGGAGTTGTTCTGCTGCTCTCTGGTGAGATCGCAGCTTAGTGTTCTTTCTTTCTGATTGAAATGCAATGTATAAAGAGAGTTTTTTTTTTTTTTTATCAATTAGGACCTCACTACTACAGTTGCTTTCTCCACCTGCACTGATAATAAAATCCTCTCAATTTGATATTGGTTTTATATTGCTTTTGTCCTAGGGCCTCTGCAGTGGGGGTGACACAGCTTTATTTCTGGTTGTCACATCTTTCTGTCAATCAGGCTGTTGCCTTCCTTCATTGCCACAGCTTACCAAGAGACTCACACATGGATCACTTAGGAACCAATACCTACGTCCTCTCCTACCCCGTTTTATCTTCTTAGCTTCTCCCGACAATCACACCCATGTGCTTCAAGGACGTTTAAAATGTTGACTGTGATACAGTTTCCAGTTCAGAATCACACTGTCACATTAAGACCTCTGAGCTTGCAGCACCCGGAATTGTTTTCTTGCAGTGGGAGTGAGAGTTGTGGAGGTGAAGTCAGGACAGAGGCTGCAGCCTCACAGGTCTCCGCCAGTCTTTCCTCCCACCCTGCCCTAAGCCCATATAACTGTGTAGTTGTTTTGGTCTCCTCCAAGGAAGGAAATAACCACCGTTTTCATTCTCTAATTTAATTGCAAATACAAAAAGGTCTATACAACCACAGGGAGGAAGATGCAACATCGGTAGTACCTGGCAGAATACCAGTACATTAGCTTCTCCCATCTAACTAGCTACATAAGAGGGACACAGGGACGTGAGCTGTTGGCCACAAGCATCAGTCCCCCTTTCAGAGTTTCACTCCTTCCTCATGATGCCAAGTTACAGCTTGGGTCCCATGACACGATCTGCTATTTACCAACGGACATCATGACCAAAATGAAAAGAAAATCAATGAGCTCTCAGTTCAAAGTCTGATGCAAACGGCATTTGCCTTCTGGTCCACCCAGCCCCTCTTCACGGCAGGTTTCTGCATCCTTGCTGTCAACTGCTGTTATTGCCTCACTGTTCTCTTGATTCCTGCTAAGAAAAGCAACTGGGATCATTTGGCTTCCTCTGATTCCCTGTACATTTTCCTTCTCAGATTTCATTAAATAGGATGCAGCTGAGATAACTGAAAGGCTAAAATAGGAAGGTAGTGGGAGCCTCCAGGCTTCCTACATGGCAAATTCTACTTCCGGACATCAGCTTCTTCATCTCTGGAAAGGCGAAGTTGAATTTAAAATTTTTCAGTTTCTCTTCCAGCTAGCTAATTTTGTGATTCTGTGACTGGAGATATTTCAAGGATTTCAATTTGCCCTAAATGTTTCAAAGAGCAATACATTTCTTATCTAAACTTGACATTTTCTAAGAATGGGATAGTCTTGATTCACTGTACTCTGTCACATGACATCTTGGATCAGATTTTAATTACTGAATTACGAATAGCTTAAGTAACAATAGTCAGCTGATTTCATGATCATTACAAAGTGAAAAAGCATTATTCAGTGAAGCATTGAATCAAATGCATGGTGAGACATGAAACAAGTGAATGGCCTTAGTGAAAACTCAGATTAAATATCTATAATTTAGGGACATCCCTCACTTTCTGAAGTCTGGAAGAGATAAAATCATAAATTTGACAACACATTGTTTAAGCATATTAACTTCGTGCACACCTCACTGAGCTGTTTTAGTTTGGGAAATAGCTGCATCAGCAAGGCCAGTCATTAGATGAATAAAAAGTAATATCCACATTAGAAAGACTACAAGAAATGTTCAAATATTGCTTTGCGACAACTCGCCCCTCCCAAGCAGGACTGTGAAAATACTAACCCACTAGCACTGCTAAATATAGCAAAACAAATGAAAGTTCAAATCAGCAGTCTAAGTGCCTGCCTGGCAAGCACAAGGACCTGCTTGATCCCCAGTACCACATGCAGTGCAGGCACCAGAACTCCAGGTGCTACAACTCAACCACCAAAACAGGGCTAGTTGGCCCACGTCTATAATCCCAACACTAGGCAGGCTGAGATAGGACGATCACTCGAAGTACGAGCTGTGTAGGGAGACCCTGTACCAAATGAATAAAATATCTTTTTAAAAAAAAGTTTAAACTATAATTACCATAAAAGCACTGGGAAGAACTGGAGGGTGAAATGTAAAATGTGTCGATATTCATGGAAATATGTATTAAAGCCAAGGGGGACCGCCAAACCGCCTTGGGGCCCTCTCTGGTGAATCCTCCTGGCCACAGCACCTCTCTGTGGGGACACTGCTTTACTGTCCACGATGGCAATCCATGCTGTGTTTCGGACTTCTTCTAACATAGACATGGTTTCAGAAAAATCCACTCCATGTTTTTCTGGGAGTTGTTGCCACCTAAGTCCTGCATAATCGAACTAGGAGTCTTTTTCCTATAATCGCAATTCATGTGGCTTATGTATAGTTAAACAATCCCTTTTGAGTAAATTTTTGGACATAGTGTGAGGATCAAGGTTGTATTAGTGTCCAAGTAGATATTTAGCTTTTTCAGCTGCCGGAAAAAGGTTGTTTTCTTATGTATTGAATTATCATGATACTAGTTTATAAATATATCTGTCATGCACACATGCACACTCAGGCATGCACACATGCACATCTCATGTGCCCTTGCTGTAGTCAACTGATTTCAGTGCATGCGTAGCATCACCTTTTCTACTTCATTTTTTTTAGCAATGCAGAAACTGACTAGAATAGTTCCTTAATAGTTTCCAAGTTATTTTCTGTACTCCAAATTTCTTGCATTGCTATATAAAGCCAGTATCTAATCATATCTCTTTTAATGTTACTCAGATACTTGACAGAAATTATGTAGAGTATGTGGATACTTTGACAAGTCTAATGTAGCAGTGAGATCCAATTAATGCCTATGCCATGTACTTGCATTTATTGGAGTCTTTCTAAAATATCTGCAAGATATTTTACTTTCAATTGTTAATTTTCTTTTTTACGTATAACATTTTGCTCCTTTGTTCTAAGTTTTGCTCTTATCATAAATGCAGTTGCTTTTATAATTGTATTTTTGTTTATTGCCCAAACATACAAAAACAAATCTCATTGGTGATTATTAGACTTCTCTTGTGACCTTACTATATTCAATTCTTAGTCTAAAAGATTTATGAAAATTTCTTATCATATTATATATGGATTAAGACAGTTTTAATTCTTCCTTTTTAATCTGGTTATCTGTACTTTTCCTTCCATCATTTCACTGTCTATCATCTTTTTTAGACTAAAAGACTAAATAGAAAAGTTGAGAGAATAAAATGATATTATTCCCAGATTTAGGAGTACCGAACTCATTGGTTTGTCTTTACATATGATTTAGTTTTGTATCTTTCATAAATTTGTTTTATCACCTTGAAGAGGTCCTTTTATTTCATGTTTTACTTCACTGTACAGTGAGCTAATGCTGACTTTTCTCAAGTAATATTTCAGCATCTATTGAGATAATCACAGATTATTGTTATATGTTGCATTAACAGGTGAATAAAATTGTTGCCAAAATGTCACGAGTTATATGTTGTTAGTATAAATCCAAGTCAGTAATTTTGCATTACCAATTTTACATTTGTGTTTCATGTTCTTCCTTCCTTCCTTCCTTCCTTCCTTCCTTCCTTCCTTCCTTCCTTCCTTCCTTCCTTCCTTTCTTTCTTTCTTTCTTTCTTTCTTTCTTTCTTTCTTTCTTTCTTTCTTTCTTTCTTTCTTTCTTGCAGTACCAGGGATCAAACTCAGGACCTTCTGCTTGCCCAGCATGCGCTAATGCTGCTGAGCTGTCTTCCTGGATGTGCTTTATTTTCTAATACTATCTTAAAGAAGTTTTGTCTACATTCATAAAGAAAATGGTTAAAAAGTTTTTTTCCTTATTCTGGCTTTGCTCTCAGGATAAATTTTGTTTCATACAATATATTTGAAAGGTTTATTTCTCCTCTAAGTTCTGAATGAATCAGTGGAAAATTTGTATGGTTTCCTCCTTGTACTTGAGAAGATTGTCCAACAGCCATCTTAAAGTACAATTTCCAGTGAATAAATTATTGATTGAATGAATTTGCTGTATACTATATAGAGATTTTAGGATTTTGATTTCTTCCTGTTTGAATTTTGATCTTTGTGTCATACATGAAATGTTTATACTTACATCATGTTGTCAAATTTCTTGGCTCTAGGTTTTGTTATAATACTCATATTTTTTCTATTTAAATTGTACCTTTATTGGTGCACATGTACATTGAACATACCACAAAATTCATTCCTTTACTGTGTATCATTCAAAATTTTTAAAAGTTTAGTGTTTACAGAGATTAGTAACTGGAATCATAATCCACTTTAGTCACCCTCCCCTATAATAAGGACCTCTCAGCATTTGTTCTGCATCATTTCTCGGTTCCTTCTACCAACCCCTGCCTTAAGGAACCACTAATATATTTCCTGTGTGCAGTTCTGCCAGTTCTGGATATCTCCTGTAAATTACATTATGCAGTTTTTATTCTGCTAGTACATGTGTACAAGGCTTACCCTTTACAATCACCATAGGGGTTGGTCCATGCAGATAACACAGTTCTTTACTTCCTCTCTCCCCCTTTCCTCTAGCTCTCCTTTCTCCTTTTCCCTCACTTTTGTCAATATTTTTGGTGTCATTTCATGTTTATGGCTATAATGTCCTAGAGTTCATTAGGACTTGGGACATGGCATATCTTCACTCTATTTCCCTATCACCTTTCACCCTTCATCCCCTGCACCTCATCTTTAACAGATCCATACCCTTGTCTCATTCTACCTTTCATATAACTTTCTCTTTGATTATATTTTGCCCTTACTCAGATGAGAGATGCCATAGAGCATTTTTTTTTTCAGACCAGGGATTGAACTCAGTCCCTTGCACTTGCCAGGGAAACACTTATTCCACCTAGCCATCTCCCCAGCCCCTAGCACTTAAACTTGAGGGTCTAATTTATTTAATTCAAAATCACATTGTCTACGTACCTGCATTTTCCTACAAACATCCCAAATTTGCCCTTCTTTAAAGAGCAGTTGCCACATAGAAGAGCCACACGGCCCGCCAACATTTTGGCCCTAGCCTTTCAAGGTCAGCGAAGACTCAGGGCATAGGAAAACCTGTACTGCAATATCATGGGACTCAGGTGAGCTCCAAATTTTCTGAGCAAGGAGATTGTGGAGCCACAGAGGAAAGAGATTGAAGTTCTATAGTGTGCCTGGGGAGAGTCACATGAAGAGAA
>PVKA01052878.1:0-11495 GCA_004027165.1 Ctenomys sociabilis
CTTCCCTTTGTCCTCCTGTCTCCCTGTTCCTCTGTTCCTCCCATTCCTCTGTCCCCCTCTCCTCCTTTCCTCTTCCTCTGCCCCCTGTCCCCATGTCTCTGAGGCTACAGCCCAGGCAACATCACAAGTGACCAAAAGAGACTTGCAGGGCGCAGCCTGGCTCTGGCTCAGGGTGAGCCAGAGTAAGAGGTGCCCAGTCCTGACTTCTTCCCTTGAGCCCTCAGATCTGCTCACCTTTCACATTTATAATGAGGGAAATTGTTTTAAAGAGCAACAGGGGGGCCAGTGAGTTAGCTCAGTAGACTAAAGGGCTTGCCTATGTAGGCAAGCTTAGGTAATCTTAGGCAAGTGCAAGGACCACAGTTCAATCCCTGGCACCACATGCCACACCAGCTCCACCCCCTGGGTGGACTGAGCCACAGGCCTGTAATCCCAGAGGTGGGCAGGCTGAAAGCAGGAGGATCACCACAAGTCCAAGCTGCATAGTGAGACCCTGCATCAACCAAATACATTAAAAGGGGGGGAAAAAAAGAACAGCAGGAAGCTCTGCAGTTGGGGCCAAAGCTATCAAAGAAGGCAAACAGGAGGGGACCTCACTCACCAGGGGGACATGCTGGTACCCACCCTGGATGGACAGATGCTGGCCACTAGGCAGCACTGCTCCATGGAGGCCACTGAGCATGCAGGTCCTCAGCCCTAAACCCCAGGTGCCATCTGAGACTGGCATGCTCCCCTGGGGCTGGTGACACCTGTGCTGAGGCTCAGAGGGGGTAACTGCAGCAGGGGCGCCTCAACTCGCAGGGTGCCATGCTGGGGCTGAGCAGCCGCACGACTCACCGGGGTCTGCAAACAGGCACTGTGGCTATCACCATTGGAGCCACGGCACTTTCTGGTCAGCACAAGCCGGTGGCAAAAGCTCGCCGCACTTGTGGTGCGCGAGTATGTGCAGTTGTGTATCTGCACGCTGTCCCCCTCACTCACTCCCTTGTATCTCTGAGCACCTCTCTCCCCCACACCTCCCACAGGGCGGCCATCACTTCTGTCACCTCATTCTGTGCTGTCCTTCAGGCTCACCCAGGGGCTGTGCTGTGCCCTGGACCCCCCTGGGTGCAGGAACTTGGCCTGTGGCAAGTGAGAGCCCTCACCTGGGGCCAACACAGCTATGCACAGAGAGGGCTCTGTTCTCCAGTGAAAAGGCCTAGGCTTCAGCCTCCCTCTGACTCCTGGCACAGAGTGGTAGGTGAGGCGAATTTACTACTGATGGTTGGAAAAGTCAACAGTGACGAAAGATATGTGGCAGAGGTAGAAACTGCTGTTTGAAGGTGCTCAAAACTAGGGTGGCTATGCAGGTGCCCTGCACCCCACTAGTGCCCTCAGAGAGCGCCCAAATCCCACGGTCCCATGTGTGTGGGCCCCAGAGTTGGATAGGCCGTGCTTCTCCACCTGCTGGGGAGAGACACTTGCTCTGCTGCTCTCTCCCCACAGTGTCTGGAAGCTACTGCAGGATTTTCCAGAGGAGGATTTATCTTTTTCTCTCTCTCTCTCAGCACAAAAAGGGTCTGTTTTTTTCCTTCTGTTCTCATTTCTTTCTTGTGGTCTTGGGGACCTGAGGGTTTCCAGCCTGCCCAACTGGCAGCACAGCCAGGGACAGCGGGGCCAGAGCTTCCCTCCCAGGCATAGGACACTGAACCATGCTGCCGAGCTGCCCTTTTGGGGAGACGGGGACCTGTGCGCAGTGGCATTTCCCTAGCCCGTCCTCCTCGTGGGATGCAGGACATGGTTCCAACCGCAAAGCCATTTATAGACAATGGCCTGGAAACACAGGAAGCGCTTCCTGGCAGGCGGTGCAGCCCACGGTCCGCTGCCGACCCTCCCACCCTGCCCACAGATGCGGAGCCCTCTGGGAGCCTTCCTGGCACGGTGCTGATGTGTGCTTGTGAAAGCTGCTGCCCATGGCCTCAAGCCACTGCCTGGGCCTGTGTGTGGCAGTGCACGAGGCAGGTGTATGCCTCACCCTCCCAGGGCTTCGTGTCCACAGGAGCCCAGATAGGGTGCACAGATGTGTCTCTTTCCACTGCAATGAGTGATGCAAAGCAGAAGACCAGGCCAGGAGGACACAAGGGCAGCCTGTGACATGGGAGGAGGGGACAGGGAAACACTGAGAAGGCTACAGGACCCTGAACCCTGGGAGGGAAAGGGTACCTCGGGAAGATGGGAGCAGGGTGGTGCAGTTGGGTTGACAGCCCAGGCAGGCACGCAGTGCAGACTCTGGGGCCTCAGAGCCTATGGGAAGCATCCAGACAGCATGAGGGCTGACCTAGTCCCAGCCCAGGCACAGGCACCGGGCGTGATGTCTCTGCCCTGTGTTCTCAGAACATGTTATCCTTGTGTGTTGCACACTGGTATGGTGTGTGTGTGCATCACGTGTGCAGCCTCCCCATGCTCCTCTACAACATGACTTTCAGTGGCTGTGTGCAGCTACCAGAGTGGAGGCCTCCGATTTCAGCCCACCTCCCACTAGGCAGGTGAATCCAGTACCTGGATGACTTCTGAGCTACACACACCATGCACAACTTAATTGTACAGAACCTGCACACCTGGGCAAGTTCCACCTGTGTTAAGCTTTGCACATGGAAACCTGATGGCTTCCTTAGGTTAGGGGAATCTGTGGGCATTTGCCCTTCATGGCAGACATGCAGGCACTTGCCTGGGATTCAGTGCAGAGACCCTGAGTGAGTGCAAGAGTCATTGCTCCAGCAGGGGCTGTGTCCAGATGGGTGGATCGGGCTGCAGAGGGAATAGGAAGCCCCCCAGCCCTGGCTGGACTCTGGCCAGCCTCTCAGGAGTTGGCCTGCAGCTCAGGATAAGGGCCAGTGTGGTGCTTGCTTCCTGACTTAGTACAAAGATGAGGGGAACCATGTGTCTGGCCAGAGCAGCCATTTAAGGGATATTAGGTCTCGTCTTGTGGGCCTGGGGAAAGCACTGTCCTGCAGTCCAGCTGTGCAGGCCACCATGTGGCTCTGGCATGCTACATGGCTGTGCAGCCCCACGGTCCCTGCTGTGACATCAGGTAGTAACACCACTTCTGAACAGCCCAGGGGGACGGTAATGAGCCAGGCGCTCACCCTCCACTGAGCCAGGCAGCAGCTGCTGAGCTCAGACCTCCCAACTGCTTCCCAAGCAGCAAGCAGCTCAGCTCTACACAGAGCTCCCTGCATGATGGGGAGAGACAGCTGCTTTTGGGAGTCACTTCTATTCCTATAGCAACCAACTATCTCTCCCCTTCCTGTGGCCCTAATTCCTGAGAAGATGAGAAAATGTAAGTGCTCAGGGTGTCTGTGACTGCCTGGCATGGTAGGTGATAGGAGTGACCACACTGTCAGCAGCCTTGTCCTTGACTCCTGGAGGAACCTGGGGTGACCAGGAGTCCCCAACAGGGCGGTGCCCCATCCCTGAGGTTTCTCAGGTCTGTCATAGTGGGCAGCTTTGTCATTACTGAGCCCGCTGGAGAGTGCAATGTGGGAAGGGACCAGTCGGGGGGAAAGGGCCCCTTGCTAAAAGGCCTGGGAGGCCAGAGGTGAGAAGTGAGATCCCACATGAGGTATGGGCATTTCTTTTTTCTCTTTGTCTTTATAAGACAGGATCTCACTATGCAGTTCAGGCTGGTCTTGAGCTCCTAATGATCCTTCTGACTCAGCCTCCCACCACCATGCCCAGCTTTGTTTGGGCATTTTGGAATTATTATTTTATCCTCCTTACTTCTGGACACTGTCCTTCTAATTCCTGAAGGCCAGGACAAGTCCCCAGATGTCCAGCACAGGCCATGGCCATGGCTGTGAGGCATAGGGCCTTTCACCGACAGGTGGGTTGTCCCAGCCCAGCCCGTCCATGCCAGCTGAACCTTGGGGCTCGACTTACCTTCTGGGGTTTGGGGTTTGGTTTGGCCCTCTGTGCTCCCATCCAGGCTGCTGGAAGGCTCAGTGCACAAGGCCTTCAAGCCCGCCCCCCTGCTGGCTGCTGGGCGCTGCGTTCTGGGAGAGCCCTGAGCCTGGCTGGAGCGAATGGAGAAGGCCAGGCTTCGAATGATTCTCTGTCTTCTCTTGGGTTCTTTGCTTTTCCTTCCCTCGTCTCAAAGGCTTATCCCAGGATGAAAGAAGTCATTGAGATACTCAGGTGGTCTGCAGAGATATTTATGGTCTTCCAAGTCTTTAATTTTTTAAAATTGAGTTTACCATCCTTAGTAAACTCCTGCTGGTTGATTTTTGCTTAATCATTGCATTTGTACCCCATAATGTACATCTTATAGTTGCAAAGGAGGCCGAAACCTTCCATTAAAATCATTACTCTTCATCCAGCTATTCAGATTGGGTTCTTAGATTCTAAACTACAACTGCAGGTGTTATAAGTTAACCTCTAACTAGTAAGTTAGAAGGCCAGCCCTCACTGTTTACATGTGTTTGTGTCATTAATTCTTGAACATTTGCTGGATCTCTGGTATGTGTCAATGGTGCAGACAGATAAATTATGGGCCTCCTCTGGAGAAGGTGTATTGATTGGACAAACTATCTGTTGTTACAGACAACCACTAATTCCTATCGATGCACTGGATAGTGCCTTCATCAGACATGCTGCGAAAAGTGTTAACTCCAGGGGTGTGTGTGTGTGTGTGTGTGTGTGTGTGTACACATTTAGAGACATATATGTGCACACACATATACACACATAAATATCCACACAGCCACTACACAAATAAATTTGGGGAGCTTTCAGCAACCTGTAAAAGGAAAAACAGGTTCTCAAATCCAGCTTCTACTTTGGGAAGATACATCTAGTTTGGTTTCCTATAAATGCTTCTTGTCACAGTACTGTAATCCAGGTCATGAAGAAATTTAGGTCATTTCCATAGTTTGAAAGCATTATAACCTTTTGTAAATGCAGCCTACAAATGTACAACTATAATTTTACAACCTCCTCAATTTTCTCTTGTGAAACTGAACCTCTGCTCTTAGAAAATATTTATAAAATATACAAATCAACTCATTTGAAAATGCAAAGGCTTTCAGGTTAGCACACAGTCAAAGCCATTCAATTCCACCACCTTGCTGTCTGTTTTATGATTTTTAGGCATGTTTGTTTAAGGACTTTCCTTTTCTGTGCAGTGCAGGTCACGTATTGTTAAGGACAATCAAAATTCTTCCCTGCACTTATTCTCTTACTCTCACTTAATTTTCGCTGCACTGGACAGAAACGACCTTGTTTCTCATGCTGGGTGTTTGGGGCTGGACCATTCCTTGTTCCGAGAGCCACAACCCTGACCTCCCCACACTGGGTGCCAACACCACCTTGTCCCCAAGTTGGGACAACCCCAGTGGCTCAAGATACTGCCAAAAATGAAATCCCCCAGCTGAGAGTCACAGCTCTCAGGCTCTTGGAGCCCACAGTCCTCACATGGAACTTCCAGGGTGCCTCCAGTTTTCCAGGAAATAAAGCCCTGCTGTTTCTCCATGCAGTTGAGGAGGTCCAGGAAATGCAATCTTATTTTCATTTTAAAATAAACGAAAAGCTACACTGCATTAGAATGGAATAAATGCTACAAGAATTCTTACAATTCAGCGGCTCCCGAGGGCCCAGACCCAGCACACATGCGGGCGGGCGTGTGCCTGCGTTTGAAGTTGTTGTGCAGGGCAAGCCGTGCACCCTTGGCAGGCTGTGTGGCTCCTGGAAACAAGAAGCAGGAAGCAGGAAGGCTAATGCAAGCCGTGAGGGCAGCCCCGGGAGCCGAGGCTGCGAAGCTGCAGGTGACTATCACTGCAATGGCGTGTTCTGCACAGAGGAATTCTTCAACCGCTCCTTTCGAATGGCCGTTTATAGCTCTTTCTGTTTTTATGAACTCATTTGGCTTCCGCTTTGAAACGCTCAAATACCAGGGTGAAGTTAGCAGCCTCTGCCCTACACTGCCCCTGGCCTTGGGAGGCCGCCTCCAGCCCAACGCCCAAGACCAGGTCCATAGAGGTCCCCGAAGGCACGGGTGAGGAGACATAAGCCCCACGCGAGTGCCAGATGGCTCTTGGCCCAGTGGTCTCCCCCAGTGGCTGGGTCCAGGCCCCTGGCCTGGCGGATTTATGTCAGCGAAGTCGGTGCTGGAGGGGAGATTAAGCAGCCTTCAAAGGGTCCAGAGGGGCCGCTCCCCATCGGCCGCCTGGGCGGGCGCAGAGCCATCTGTGGGGACCTGGGCCCATGCCAGCGAAGGGAGGCAGCGGCCAGGGATGAAGGTCACAGCGCGCGGCGCTGTGATGATTAGAGCCATTTCCTTGAAGGCACCGCGTCCTTGATTCTGGCTTCAAAGTGCGCTGCTCCCTGCGGAGCAAGGACCGTCACACCTGCCTGGCTGCAAAGCGTAGGAGACAACAGAGAGTCGGCTGAGGTCTTCAAGGCCACAGCCAGGACAGCTTGGGACCTGCTCCTCTGCCTGCCTCCTCTCTCCAAATGAGCAGGAAACAATCTCTGTGTCCCAGGGACTGCAGCAATGATCCTGCTGCAAGACTACGGGTTCGGCGTGGATGCTTCACGGGCCACGCGCTAGCTCGCCGCCGCCATCAGCTCATCTTCCCTCAGTCATGAGGGGAACCTGGGCCAAAGCTGAGCTGGTCCCAGAGGGTCAGCAGGTCATGTCCAACACAGCCGTGGGGCTTCTTTTCTTCCTATCCCATGCGTTTCTAGAAACGCTGTACCAACAGTGCATACGAAGTGAAGCCCTGCTCTGCCTTCCTCAGCTTGCCTCTCTGCCTAGAGTCCTTTGAGACCTGAGGGAGAGAGGCAGAAAAGCCCTGCTGCCCAGGGGAGAGAGGAATGATTCCCACTGGAGATGCATGTACGTACCAGCTCCACACAGCTGGCATACTGTGGACACGCACTCTGACTTGAAAATTCCATCTGTTGAAGGCCAGCTGGCTGGTTTCTGGCCTCTGGGGCCCACCAGAGCAGCCAGGTAGGGCAGCAGGTGGCATGTCCCTGTATTACCTTGAGGGCTGACACCGGGCAATGCTGAGACACTGGGCAGAGAGAGACATGCGGGGTTCACTGGCCGACTCCTGTTTTGATTTTGACGGTGATAAATTTTGGTTCTATGTATAAAATGTTGATTTTTGCTCAGAGATGGTGAAAATATGGTCTAATAGATGAATTCTCACAGGTGAAGTGGCAAGAGCAGGCCTTCACACCCAGAGGGAAGACTCACCCACCCCACCCCAGGCTCCCCACTGCCCCTAGGGTCTCCTACCCCCTCCATGGGGACAGACACCCCAGGCCTCACCAGGATCAGAGCCCTACCTCCAGCACCAGCTCTGCTGCCTGTCGCGCCCAGCCTGGCTGTGATTTAATGTTGAGACCCAGAGGGCGGCCCAGGTGCGGTATCTCAGCCCCTTGCTGACTGCCAAGGGAACATTTAATCTGTTGACTTGATTCAGTTAGGCAAGTCTGGCTAGGGTACCTGGAACTGTAAATTACCCTGATACTTAATTTATTTGGTGTGGAAGGCTCTCTCTTCTACTCTAGCTGTCTCATAGCTGAAGATGAAACACTTCTTGGTTTGCAAGTCATAAAAACTTTAACAGACTTGTGCATTAAAGGGTCTGAGACCCCTCCCCTTCACAGGCACATGGCTGCACAGGCAAGAGTTGTCGCAGGCACATCCTGCCCCAAGGAAAGCTGCAGCACAGACAGAGGACGAGGAGGAGAAATAGAGGCCCAGCTTCTGGCATGAGCACATGACCTAGGAGAAACTGTAAAGAGGGCCCAGGGCCAGCAGGGCCTTGTCACAGTGCCCTCCCTGCTGCCACCTGCAGGGAGGAGGATGGGACCCAGGAAGTAGGACCTGCACCTGTTCCTGTGTTGTCACTGCCTGATCAGGGGGTGTGTCATGTTTCACACATTGATCTCGCACTCAGTACACAGCCCAAGGGAAACCAGTACTGTGGCCCACACCCCAGCACTATGGGAGATTGAGGCAGCAGGATGGCAAGTGTGAGCCCAGTCTGGACCACTTAGCAAGTGGGCAAGATCCTTGCCCAAAATAAAATAGGAAGGACTGGGGATGTAGCTTAGTATGAAGGTCCTGGGTTCGATTCCAAGTTCCAGAAAATAAAAATAAAAAACAGCAGGTCCCTCCAGCAAGTACCCTTCATGGCGTCTGTCGCCTACATAGGCTCTAATCCAAAGTGTAATCAGAATCCTAGAACAGCGGCCATGGTGAGATCCAGGCTCTGATGGGACCAGGTGTGGGGAAGTGGCTTGGAGCAGGTCACACGAGTTAGCATTAGCACAAGGGAACAGGGCCATAGCATGAAACAGAAGCCTCAGGCCAGGTCCATGGCTGGTGCCAGCTGCAGAGAAGTTATAGGGCAAATTCTTGGCCGCAGACACACGAGGGCAGGCCTGGAGTGTCCCCCTGCTACACACCACATCACGAAGTTTCCTGTCATGGCCCGGATAGAGGAGTGTTTACATTTTATCCCCTGCCACTCAGAATGGCTCCTAAAATAAGGGCAGGAGCACTCACAGACAGTGCCTGGGCCTCCCTCCTTCAATGTGTGGGTTTCTCATCTGAGAATGCAAAAGCTTCGCTATCTATGATTAAAACACCCTCCTACACCCGGGGTTACACTTTCTCACCACGTAAGTGAGGCAATTGCATAAACACTGTGTGGTGCTGGAGGTCTTGCAAGAACATTTCAGATCTGAGAGGAAACCTTATCTCGGAAATACTTTCAGAGAACACATCAGCCTTGCAGAGCTGTCAGCTTAAAGCAGTTCCACCAGCTTCACATTTCCTTACTATCTGGAGTGTGTCCTCAGGCGTGGACAAAGCCAGACTGGGGAGATCAGCACAAAAGAGAAGAAAGAAGCTTTAAATTTGCCATCCTCTCCTTAGTATCCAACCTGGCTGGACTCTGACCTTTAAAGCCCTATGATTGTTCAGCTGCTCAGAGATGTTAAAACTCAAGTTCCAGCAGAGCAGCAATGGGACCCCGTTCTACATTCTATTCTGTTCTGTTCTGTTCTGTTCTGTTCTGTTCTGTTCTGTTCTGTTCTGTTCTGTTCTGTTCTCCTATCCAATCCTATTTGGAATAGAATATTAAGAATAATGGTGTCAGGCGGGGGTGAGGTAGTTGGAAATGATGGCATAGGCTACCCCCCCAATGATGGCATAGATGCCCTGCTATGTATGGCAAGCACACACTAATAAAAGACAGCGTCATCTTCCTACTGGATTCAGAGGGCAGCCTGGGGTCCAGTACTAGCTCTGCCTGACATGTGGCTTTGGGGCACTCTGTCACCTGTGTAATGGGAGTGGGTGCTGGTGCCTGGTTGTTATGACTTGAGGGAGGAAGTAAGGCAATATTGTAGAGTGCTGTGTGCACAGTGCTGCCTGGTGATGTCTGATAATCAAAATTTGCTTTTGACACAAGATTAAGCCTTTAAAAAGCAAGTCAGAATAATCAGTCAGTGTTTTACTAGAGAAACAGCTACAACACATGCTATGCAATAGTATAAGGAGCTAGAAGATTGGCTCACGGCGGTCAGCCACAGAGTCAGATGAGGAGGTGGGCGAGGGCGTCTGCACACTGGAGACAGAAGGGTTCAGGCCACGGTTGGAGCCCACTGGGGGATCCATGCATGACAGTGGAAGGCTGAGCACCCTTGTTGGAAGTAGAGGCATCTGCTGGAAGCGGGAGATAATGAAAGTGGGTCTGTCCTTCCTCCTTTCCCCTTTCCACCATTGAGACGAGGAGCCACCCTGGGGTGAGCTTTCCACTCCCTTGGGTGTGGGGTTGCTGAGTCAATTTAGTTAAACCCCTCTTAGTTAAACTCAAGTTGATGCGATAACTCAACTTTCACAGTCAAAGATGAACATTTAAAGGTTCAGTGTGCTTGGTGGATCATAGCTTTTCTCCTTTTGATTCTTACAATGGAAGTCTTTGTGGGGCCTGGGAGCCCACAGATTTGGGCGCTAAAGATTCATTCCATGACCTGATGTACCTAAGGAATGAGACAGTAAGTAAGTTTTTCAATAGTAAATTTAGTTCTGGGATCAAAGAATGCTGCTCTGGTTGCGAGCCCGAGGAAAGCATTCTCAGCCGGTGGCTTCATGCACCGGTGGCACTCCTGGGCCTGTCCCTCTTTACATGGACGGTGCTGCGCAGGTGCTGTGTGGCAGGATGCGATCTCAGCATTGGCAAAAGGAATGAATGGTTGGCTGGCAGAGGCAAGGCCCTTTCACCTGCAGAATTTTAGAGTTGGAAGGGGCAGCACTGATAGGGAAGCTGAAGTGCAATGACCTAAAACTCTGGGGTTACGTGTGAGTGGACAGAGCTCAGGCACTTGCAAATGAGATGTTTTTCTGAGAAACTCCAGTCTTTCAGGATGGTCACAAGGGAAGGTGTAGAAGGAGGCATTCTGCACTCAGATAATCTGGGGGAGCACTGACAGGTGAGATGCAGCTGGAATAGTGGCTCTGCAGGAGGAAGCAGAGCCAGGTGCAGGGTTTAGGAGCAGAGTCTGAGTGCACACTCTCCTTTGAACAGGACGCAGCTTTTAGCCAGCACTCCTCAGGCCCCTTTTGCACGCACACGTCCTGGGGACAGCTGCACAAAGGCTCAGACAAGTTAGGGCTTTGGTTGGCAGTCCTTAAGGAGCAGTGATGGGGGCAGAAAGATGGTGTTAGTAAGGGCTCACAGCACTATTAGCAAGGCACTGGCTTACAGGATAAGGGTCCCTTTAGAGTTCCTTGAAGGCGTGCTACTGAGGATGTGCCCTGGAGAATGGACGTATCTTCAGTGTGGGTCTGCCAGCTTTGGCTTGCCCAGACAGGTCTCTAGCTTACTCTGTCTTGGGATGTGCAGTGCTCTCGTCAGCACTGGCAGCTGCCCTCCCGGGGCTCTATGCATTTTCCATTGTGTCACTGCATGCACTGTCACCCTTGGGAAGTCTGCAGACGATTTGGCCACCAGCACTCCCCCAGGACCCTTCCTCACCACCAGGCTGCTTCGGCTGCTCTCCAGCTTCTCTGGAGCAGGTCTGAGGACAGCTGTCCTGCTGAGGATGAGCTCTCTGCCACAGCACTTGCGATCTGTGCCTTCACACCAGGGCAGAAAGGCTCTGGTGATCAGGGCCTGGCGTCCTGCACCCCTGTCCCCTTGGGACAGCTCCAAGTGCATGCATGTCAGGAAACTTGCCCTCGGGCTCCCACATCCTTAACCTTTTGAGCTTGTCTCTGTATTTTCCATTTCCTATTTTTCCTCCTATTTTCTAGATACTTTCTTCATGTTTCTTTAGTTCACAAATCCTCTTTAAATATTTAATCTATTCATTAAATTACTTTCATTCATTTTATTTTACATTTTAATCCTTCTTTCTTTCCTTCTTCCTCCCTCCCTCTCTTGATCCATCCCCCTCTACAATTCTCCCTCCCTCTCTCCTTCCTTCCCTCTGTCACT
>PVKA01052879.1:0-11494 GCA_004027165.1 Ctenomys sociabilis
ACAGAATACAGAAATAAATACAATGAATTACTTTCTGCAAATCATGAGTAGGTTTCTTGTTCCCCTCTTTTTTTCTTTGTTTGGCACACTTTCCAGAAAGTAGATTTTTTCAGTATTAGTTACCACTGCAAACACATGCACTCATATCATGATAGTTCTATTCATTACACAGAAACAATGTTCTACACTTCCCTTTTTAATGGTAAATTGATATTTCAGCAACTTAATGTGCAATTAAAAAAATTAATGGAGATTTTCCCATTTTATTCTGGAACATTTTAATAGACAAAAATCTAAACATTTTTAATAACTTATTTTATAAACAAAACTGCATCATAATTCAATATTACTGTAGTAGTAGCATTGAATATCACAGAAAATAAAACAAAATAAACTTCATAGTAAAATTTGATTCATTTGTTTTAGTTTTGGTAGCATAAAGTAAAATATAAAAACTATGAATAAAGCAGTAGAGCTTTATTAGGAAAAGAAAAAGTCAAGCTCTGGGGAGGCTGAAAGCAGCAGGATCAATAAAAGTCCAAGCTGCATAGTGAGACCCTGCAACAACCAAATACTTAAAAAAAATAAAAGGGAGAGTGTCTTCAAATTCATAAATACATGAAAGGTAGCATTTCATGCCCAATTCAAACTGTTTACTAAAAAATTCCGTTGAACCATTCTGTGTTTGTATAAACAGTACAGTTAGGATAAATGTGCAGTACTTTTGTGTAATTCTATGAGAAGAAAGATTTGCACTAATAGTATTTGGACAGGATATTCTGTCTATTTCTTGTAGTATAGGTAACCACTAGGAAGATAATGATGTTAAAAAGTATTAATTATTGAAACTGTACTATAATTCAGCTTTAACGAAAAGCTATACAGCTACACTCTCTTAATTCATTGAATAAAGGGATCTTCTCTAATAGTGTTTGTAAATAAAATATCATGTCTGCACCTTGTACAACAAATAACCACTAAGAAACCAATATGCAATGTATTAATTATTGAATCTGTTCAACTATTTTGATTTGAAACTGTCTCATTGCTATCTGTTCTTCAATAAAATAAAATTTCTGAAACATTCTGTTTATCCAAGATTTTTGCTTTTATCATCCTCTAAGGTTTGCTCCAAGCATTTATACAAACTTTTAAAGAACAATAATACGTCTGTGTACAGCCATCCAGACAGGCTGGTACCACGCATTGATTCTGAAATGCTTCCGCTCCGCCACGTAACTGAGCACTTGGAAGCCTGAAACAACACCAGATAAAGCTCCTGTGACCTCATCTGTCAAAGTGATGTCTCAGTTACACAAAAACTTGCATCTACATCAGAAATCCATTAACCACTGACCCTAAATAACAGAGCTAACGTAACGGATGGCTGGTCACAGCTTGTTATTTAGGGTTGGTTTTAAAGGCTGACTAAGCAAACATAGTAAATCTAATAGAACTTGGAGATAACCAAAGTCTGCGGCTGAGACAAAATAGCTACAAAGTACACTGAATGGAATGCTGCTTAATGTGAGTCCATCACAGTTCAAATTACAGTGTATAGAATTTCATTTGATGTGTATGAAATCGTTATTTAAAATAAGAGCTGTGCTGAAAAACACACAGCTACTGTTGTCAAGTTGTTACAAATATGAACTCATCTCATCTGAGCATCATGCAGTCTCCCGAGGCACTTTTACCGTCCCACTTATCCGCATGGAGAAACTGACCCGCGGCGAGGATGTCTGTGCTTTCTTCCCTGACATGCTGGGTCTGAAGGCTGTGCCTTCAACCTTCCCCTGGTGCTGTCTTTCTAATCAGCTGTTATCAAAAGTTGATAAAAAGTTGCTAGAATGCATGTTATCTAAAAGAAATGAATACATTTATGCAAAATGATTCTTCCCCCTTTGCAGCTCTCTTCCTTTGTCTCTCACAAAATTCTATTTGTTCAGAGCAAGGAATTGTTGCCAGACTTTTCAACATGAGGATGCATGGCCCTGGTATCATACATGATAATGTGACACAGTTTCAAAAATATAATTTATCAAAGGCAAGTTATCCTTGGTCATTTCAAAAAGAAATTGGTGGCAGAATATCTGTCTTAAATAATGATCGTTTTAAAATCCAGCTGAACAATTTAAAAGTGATTAAATCTTTTAATAGTATCTGTGTACTTTAACCTAGATTTGTGTCCCATTGGTATGAATATTTAGAACAAGCAAAGCCATGCAATATTGCTGTATTCATCTGTAAAAATATCTGTATATTATGCATAGAAGAAATTATGTTTTCATTTTACATTTGTGTGTATTCTATATACTCCAAAATTCTAATTGTGTTCTATTGAACATAGTGTAGTGTTCAAGTACATATTTGGTAAATTGAGTAAATGCTCATTATTAAAATCAAATTGTTTTATAAATCAAATAAAAAATAATTACCTACCTTTTCTTGTTATTTTTCTTTTCAGTATGCTCTGATGCAATAAAAAATCTATTCAAATTAGTTAATTGTATAATTTTATCCATACTTTCCGTGGTAATCCAATTATCACTCTACAATACAAACACAATTATTTACTAAGGAATGATCATTGGGAATTATAATTCGATAAATTGAGTGTCTGAAATGTGAAACTAAATATCCTTTACAGCATAATGAAGTTTAGTAATGGATATGAGAAAGTACTCTGATTTCATCTAGACACCTTCCAACCTCACTTGAATACAAAGCAGATTATTATCAGTCACTGTGCTTGCACAAATGTTGCCTCTTTCTGCCATTCTTAGGCTTTCTTTTGGAGGCTGATGAGGCAGAAGATAGACAAGTGAATTGGAAATCCTTATGCAGATGTTTATTTGTACAAAAGACAAGAAATAGTTTCTTAACATTTCATATGGTTTTTTAAAGTTTTCATTATGACTTCATAAATGTTCTTTTACTGCCTAAAAATCTATTGAAGACACTAACATATTTCTTTAAATATATAAATATTGATGAAGCTTTACTTTTAGTTTCTGCACATTTTAAGAGCCTGAAATTATAGAGAAAAATTAAAATGAGAGATTAGAAACTCATGGCTTTACATAGAGATACAAATATTTTAAGCACACCCACTACACACACACACACACACAAATACTCACACAACCTGTTGGTATGAGAAATATGTACACATTGTCCTTGATCAACTAGAAAAACAAAACAAAACTTCTGGAGAAAAGAATGAGGTGCATATGATGTAGAAAAGGTGAAGCTTAAATCTTCATGTTCTTAAGAGGCTGGGAAAATTGCCTGGCAAGTGCAAGGGCCTGAGTTCAATCTCCAGTTCTACCAAAAAAACAAAACTCTTCATGTTCAAGCATTCCTCAGGTGCTCTCTTGTATCAAGGATATTCAGGAAAGCAGTATTAAATGTTGTACAGATTAAGAATGAAACCCACATGCCACGCTGGCCCTGAGCGTGGGCATGCTGATCCAGGCACCGAGACTGGGTATGGCACACATGCCTGCAATTCCAGCTCAGAGGAGGCAGAAAACAGAGGCTCACTGTGAGTTTTAGCTGCTTAGTAACTCCCTGCACACAAACAAAAGGAAGAACATGCTGAAAATAACAGTGCACAAATATTGCAACCTCAATATGAACACGTGTTTTATTAGTCTCCAAAATGAAACTGTTGTTGGATCTTGAATATACTTATATGATATTCAAAAAAGTTTTAGTTTTATACATGTAGGCTCTATAAAAATATTGAGAATGGACATGACAAACTCACAGACTCAAACACACACATACAGGAGAGTATATGATATGTTTACATGCATCTATAATTGTATTATATAGACTATGGAAGTACATTACTTGGTTTATGACTACCTATCTCTCAATAAATTAATAATGTAATGATATAAGTTATGAAGGAATGAAATTGAAGTAACCAATGTCATGGTCATCAAATTTTCACATCATATAACATAGAAAATAAAATGTCCCACAAAAGCTAGGACTGGAGTTTAAAACATGTATTTCGAGACACAAATATTTGTGAATTAAATGAGATGATTTTGAATTTTAAAAAGAAAGTCTGAGACCCAATTTATTTCTCATTATATAAAATTATTTCATAGAGGAAGTTCTTATGGACCTTTAGATCTGAGAAAGAAGTCATTGTTCAGGAAAATTCTCTCAATCATTTGTCAAATGTGAATAAAGCATCTCTGTGGTTCAAGTGGTTAACATAAATACCAGACGACTGATGTTACTGACTTTGAGGTCTAATGGAGACGCAAGGAAATGAAAAATAAAAGATTGATTTTCATCCTGAAATGTCATTCACAAAACAGCAGGCTTTTATTCAGAGTGCATATCACTTAAACCATTTGAGATAGAAGGGATTAATTTCTACTAAAAATTAAGGGAAATTACATGCCAGATATAAAAGGAATGATGTCATTATTAACTTTATTTTAGATATGCTGTCTAAAATAAAAGCACACTTTTGGATTTACAGAAATCTCATAAAATAGCAAGAATTCTTATCCTGATAATCATAAAATTGACCTGTGGACCTCACCTGGCAAGGATTTTATAAGTCTTGTTGACATTTATTGTCACTTTGTTATTATTTAATTTTCTCTATCTTCTTGGAAAATGACAATCTTCATATTATTCATTGTACACTGAAAAATAGTTCAATATCACAATCCTAATAAGCAATTAAAGACTAATTTTATGGGGCTGGGGATATGGTTCAGTGAAATAAGCACTTCCCTGGCAAGTGCAAGGGCCTAAGTTCAATCCCTGGTTCTGCCAAAAAAAAAAAAGATGCATTTTATAGGATGTAAATTTTCACTTTGTTTTTCTATTTTCTTTTTTAAAAGAATAAAAGAAAGCATTATGAATAACACTTAACATTTGACCAATTTTACATGCTTATATCTGGTAACATGACTAACTACATTGAAGATAACAGTATACAATATCACAATCATTGTTGATTTCTTATTATCTTGTTTTGAAGATTTTTGGTGACTTGGATTTTTATCCAATTGTACCAGTCACATCAGGTCATTCAAATTCAGGTGATATACCCATTCTCAGCACTGCTTGCTGTCAGGAACTGAGTGCCCTGATTGTGGGAGTCCATGTCTATAGCCCCTAATTATGAGGAGGAAGTAGGAGTGTGGAGAAAAAAAACTCACATTGGGAAGAAATGGGAAGTATGGTTATGAGACGGAAAGAAATATAAAAATGATTTTAGTGGGTGCAATGGTTTGATTGATTTGTGTGTGTGTGTGTGTGTGTGCGTGTGCATGTGCGTGTGCGTGTGTGTGTGTGTGTGTGTGTGTGTTCAGACAGGGTATCCCTAAGCAGTTTAGGTTTGCCTTGAACTCACTTTGTAGACTGGGCTGGTCTTAAACTCTCAAAGATCCTTCTGCCTCTGCTTCCCAAATGCTGGGATTACAACCATGTGCTACCACTCCCAGCTGTGATCAATTTTCAGAGGAGAGAACACACTAAACCTAGCTGAAGCAAGTTGGTTTTGACCTAGGTATCACATATATTTACAGGATTAGTATGAGATATGACCAGAGATACTTGAAGCTAACTTCAACTGTCATCCTTCAAGTGTATTTGATATTCCTTTTGTTGTAAGTAGGTAGTTGCCATTAGAGGGAAACTTTTATTAGCTCACAATTTAAGACGTATTATCTTCATGATACAAATAAATAAACAGAAAATAAGGCAAGCTATGTCCAGAACTGTCTCAGTTACTTTCCTGGCAGTGGTATAACCTTTCCATTTTTATTTCTTACTTTTAGTTCTTACACTAGGGTGAACACAATATCGAACACCTAGAATTTAAGAGGCAGATTTTATTCTGGCTCACAGTTTGTAGAGGTTTCATGCAGTAGATGATTGGTCTCATATCAGGGAAACAATGCAGAAAGACATGTCAGAGGAGAAACAGCTCATTGCATGATAGCAGCAAGCACACAGGGAGGTCAGAAGAGGAGTGAGATCTGTACTCTTCTATGGCAGATCAATAGTAATCCACATCCACAGAGCAGAGATTAACTTTCAAAATCACACTGACCTATTAGCTCACTAGTGAGCTAATATACTTACAAGTATCACCCCTCAGGATCCAATCACCTTGCCCAAGCTCTAACTATGTGTCCATGAGGCTTTGGGGTAATACATAGACATAAACTATAGCACTGGAGCTCTAGCCCTCATATGATGCATGTGCATTCCTTCATATAGAATCCATGCCTAAAGGTCACCAAAGTCCTGAGAGTTCCAGAACTGCTGAAAAGTCCAAGACCACTGCCTCCTAGAATATTTAACACAACTCTTATTTGTGAACCTTCTCAACAAAATAATAATAATAATAATGATAATACTTCCAACATGAAAAGACACAGGGTAGACATTTCATTCCACCAATGAGATATAGGGACACAGAAAAGAATGCATAATGCAGCGAAATATAGGCCAAAATCCAGGAGGCAAGCCTTAAATCTGTGACATATCCAGAATGCTGAGGAAATGGTGTATAAAGCTGAACCCCAACTAGATTGGGTGGCCCTTCCCCCATAGCACTGTCCATGGCTATAATCCTCATTGCCACTCCCTTGTGCTGGTTTTGCTCACTGCTTGCAACTTTCCTTAGATATTCCAGGATTGTGGTTCATCAGACATCTGTACTTTTGGCTTCACTCTCACAGCTTCAAGAACTGAAATTTTAGGGCTGGGAGATAGCTCAGTGGAATAAGCACTTCCCTGGCAAGTGCAAGGGCCTGAGTTCAATCCCTGGTTCCACCAAAAAGAAGAAGAAGAAGAAGAAGAAGAAGAAGAAGAAGAAGAAGAAGAAGAAGAAGAAGAAGAAGAAGAAGAAGAAGAAGAAGAAGAAGAAGAAGAAGGACTGACCTTTCAGGATCCCACTGCCTATCCTCTCAGGACTTTTGAAATTTAGATGGAAATTCTTCCTGACCCCACAGCCTGCTGGAGGAGTAGCTGAGTACTATTGAGTGTGGCATCCTCAGAGCTCCTGGATGGTGGAGCATGAGGATCCTGTGGAATCACTTCTCTGCAGCCCTTCTCCAACGCAGTGACCCCAGGAGCTCTTCTAAAAGCAAATACTCTCATTTTTGCACTTCTGAGCCTTTGAAGGTAGGGCCTTGATATTCCTTACAAGACCTTTAGCCATTTTTATTGCCTTTATTCCACAGTTCTTGTCTTCTGTTAAGTATTAATATTTTCTACAAAGAAGGTGTGTTGTGTACCATTTTTGCAGACCCCAACTTTATCAGACTTTCCTTTGTGGCCAAAATGAAAAATTTTAAGTCATTCAGCTATGATTTTTGCTGTTGGTTCTCAAGGTAGAGCTGGCTAAAAGCCCCCACTAGTATCAGTGTCACTACCTGACTATTGGGCTGCTATGAAACTTCCTCTTTCAGTTTGACTAGTCCACTTCTATTAATCGTAGTCCCCTGAAGCATCTCAGGAGATGGGTTAAATGCCGACAAATTTTCTGCCAGAACACACTATGCATGGTCTTAAGTTCCACTCCCTATGGATTAGTTTTTCCCTAATGAGACCTCTTGACATGGATCCTCGCCAGCTGAGTAACTTTCAAAATTTTGGTCTTCTGAGCTCTGACCAAAATCACCCATCAGACTTGGCATATAACATTCTAGCCCTTAACTTCCACGTCTTTCCCAAATGCTCCCACAAATCAACTTTGATGACTTGAGAATGCCGTGGTCAGGTACAGTCACAGTAACGACCCTGTTGGCACCAAAATCTGTCTTAGTTACTTTGTCATCCTTGGGGCACAAATCTCAATTTCCAAGCTAAACTTAGAAAAGGAAAGGTTCATTTTAGTTCACAGTTTGTAAATGTTTTAGCCCATGCTTGGCTGAACTAAAGTAAAGGGATGGTGCGGCAAAGGAGAAACTGCTCATGGAACTGAGCAGGAAGCAGAGACGGGAAGAAGGAGAAAAATATCAAGCAAGGAAGTAGGGACATGAGTCCTCAGTGCAAGCACACAGTGACACATACCCTCCTCCACTGATAATGTTATCATATCCCCATCCAAGCATTTACTATAAATCCCATGTGGAGGTAAATAGGGCTTGGGGGAGACATGTAAATGTAAACCACAATAATAACCAAGCTCACACAAATTGTCAGTAGCAGAGAGATAATTAGTCCTCTAAACCTGTTTCCTCTTCTTAGTTTTTATTTTAAATATACAAAGTTATGAAGCTCTGTGACATAGAAATAGATACTATATGTATGTGCATATATGTATGCAATAATGATCCAGAGTACTTTCTAATATGCAATAAATTCACATATGTGTGGGGCACTGTGTGGAATTTCAACATGTGTAAAATATGCCCTGATCAATTTACAAAAGCTAATATTACTGTGTTTTTATTATTACTTTGTTTCTGGAGTCTTTCAAAGTCTCTCTAATAATAATCCTCATATTAAGTTTCTGTGAATTATACCCCCACACACTCAGTTTTGGGGGATGTTATCACTTATGATTTTCTCTTCCTGTATGTCAGGATCTGAGTCCAACTCCTCGTAATATTTTCCCCCACAGCCAACCTGTTCCAGCAATGTTCATATTGTCTTAACCAATGACTCAGTTCAGCTAATCTAGTTCTCATCCCCTTCCTATGAGGCTATCTATGCTGGACTGCAGGTCTGTCAGGCAAGGGCGCATTTCTTTCTTTTTGCAAAGTGCAGTTGACTAAAATTTTAAAGCTGGCATTTAATGGGAACATAAGTTCAGCTATAACTGCAATGGTCAGGTGAAATGCAAGAAGCAATAACTTGGGGAACTGAAATTGAAAAGTTAATATGAATTTTGAACTTTAAATGTTTATATATTGTTATTTAGTGTATCTTGTAACCTTTGGCTCAGCATTTGGAAGTATAAAAGAAAAATGTACACTTATATATTGCTGGTAAAGTGCTTATAATTTTGGTATAAAGCAGTCAATAATTGTACATCCCACAAGTTCATTCAAATATTTTTTCTTGTATTTTTATTAAAAAATAAATTATTGGGGAATAAATTATCCACAGTAGCCTAAGAATCAGAATGTAAAACCTAGTGTTTAATGTTATTCAGATAATATATGTTCTGTCTACTGAATTCAAAGCATTTAATATTGTATGTTGGGGCTGGGGAGATAGCTCAGTGGTCCAGGTGCCGGCCTGGCATGCCTAAGGACCCAGGTTCAATCCCCGGTACCATACACAGTGCTAGTCCCAGAACCTCAGATACACTGTGTAAGCCCCCTCACCAGGCCTGCCAACAATACTGACTTGGTTGTATAGGCTTATCATCCCAGTGCTGGGGAGGCTGAGACAGGAATATCACCAAAAATCTGAGCTACGCAGCTAGATTCTGTACCAAATAAATAAATAAACAAATATTTAAAACAAACAAACAAAAAAACACTCATTTCTGAAAAAAGAAACAAAAAAGAGATATAAATAAATGGCCATTTTTCTGTGAAAAGCATGTTTTTGTAAGATTTTTCTTAGTTCTTTGAGAAGAAAGGTTTGTATCAATATTGTTTAGACATGATATCAAGTCTACATTTTGTCCTCTGAATAACTACTAGGAAGATAACAATATGCATTGTATTAATTATTGTAACTGTCCTACTAACCTATTTTTAAATTGATTCATTACTACTTTATCTTTTTTCTTATTAAAATAAATAAAAGTAAATAATATAATTTAAAATGAGTGCATTTTTTCTGTCCCTGTGTTAATTAGTTTCTTTTTTTTTTAGGTTGGCAAAATTTATTGGTTATTTCAGTAAAGACATCCATCTCAGTCATTTCTCTCTCCTCATCTTGACCTTATATTAGTATTTCATTTGGGTCAAGAAAGGAGTATGTAGGAGAGGAATGTGATCTTACCAAACAGTAAAATGGACAAAAATGAGTTAAGTTTGCCTACATAAAAGTAAGTTAAAGTTAGATTCATGTATCTTGATATAATTAAATCATATCAGAACTAGTAATTTTATATACAGTTCCATTGTTTTACTTGGGGCTTAATCTAAGAACTATTCTTCAGGCATATGCATGTGTTTCGTCTCTGGAGTTACTACTTATTAATACAGATCAGCTAGTAACTACCACCAATAAAATAGTCTTGTAACTGCTTTCTTAATACTTACTTCATGTGTTTTGAAGACTTGTTATTTGGTTCATGAGCATTTATGATTGTTATGTGTCTCCCAATATAATTGTCTAGTTTCATCTTCAGTTCTCCAATATTTTCTTTTTTTTATAAGTTTGAATATTTTCACTCAGAAATGTTACCATATAGGACAGTTTAATCTTCTTGAAATTGTGCAGTTTTATCTTTAGTTTTCAGGGCTCTAAATGCTTCATATTTAATGTTTCAATGTTCTGTTTTTTTGATGTTAATATGAATTCAGTAATTGCATATATTAATGTCTATTATCATTTTCCTTGTAACCTTTCTATAACTTATTTAAAAATTTTTTTAGGCAAGAATCATGTGGTTGATTCTCTTTGTACAAATAAGTTATGCTTATTATACATATGAATATGATTGTATAGAAGCCAAGATTGTCACCTCTCTTTTATATTTATTCAATATTTTTATTAATAGGATAAGTTTAAGTAGTATCAATAGTCCTTTTAGCCTCTATGATATCCTTATAAATTCTACCTTTTTGTTTTTAATAATAATTTATGTTTCATTTCCCTGGCAAACACAAGGGTCTGAGTTCAATCTCTCATTCCAAAAAAATAATTTTATTTTTATACTTGCATATTGAATATATACAGCATATAAAAATATATAATCACCCACTTGATATACTGCACCATATCGTACTATGTTTTGCATAGCTTTTGTTTACAGTTTTATATTTTAATCATTTCTGTGCTTCTTTGTGCGAGCATGATGATACATTTTAGTTTTCAAAAATGCGTAATTATATGTGCATTAATATTAATTATTCATTAAATAAAGTTATAAAAGAAAAACACTAATTTATTTACATATTTAAATTATACAAGTGCTCATTTTTTTTTTTGTTCTCAGTCCACACTTGTGGTATATAATGCCCACGTTCCCTGAGGTCATTAGGGCCTTATCCCTGGCACATAATCACCCCTCTTATTTCACACTCCTCTCCCTCACCCTTGCCCTTGGTGCCCTGACTCTACCCATCCTCACGAGACCCATCCCCTTGTCTTCTTCAACCCATTCTTCATTTTTCTCTTTTTTTGTTTTTTCCTTTACTAAGATAAAAGATACATTCTGCATGTTGTATTCATAGTTCTCAGTCTGCTACGATAGTAGCCAAAGAATACATCAGTCCTCTAACCCTATTATTATCACACAGATACTAAATCCCTATTTAAAAATCATATATCTAGTGACTATATCATTTTTTATATTTTGGAAGTAACTATGAGC
>PVKA01052880.1:0-11495 GCA_004027165.1 Ctenomys sociabilis
CTCCTGGATGAACAATAAAGAGCTCTCAAAGTGATAGTTATGCAGGACTATATAAAATATATTAGATGAACCCTTATTTAAAAGGTCATTGAAGATTGCTATGAAACAGAACCAATCTTATGTTGGGTTATACACATATTTTTTTCATATATATGTGTGTGTATGTGTGTATAAAGGACAGGGAAGAAGTAATATAAAGTCAACAGAAAATAGAAATATACTTTTTAAAGTTTCTAATACTAGGAGAAGATATCATGTGATGTCTTTTAGATAAATTGTAACTAAAAGATATAGTATAAATCTTAAAACAAAAATTAAGAGTAAGCATCATTCAGAAAATTAAATACTAATTAATTAAAAATTAAATGTTTCAAAACGATTGAACTAAGAAAAAGTTTTCATGATAGTAAAGAAATACTAAGAATAAAACAAGATAAATGCTTGAATGACAGATAAATGACCAACACCTCTGACAGTTTGGGATAGGATATCACACAAAGTTCTAGTGTATTGTGGACATGGATAATGACCATGACACTTACTGGTGGCTAGGCGTCACTCGTGGGACTGAGCTACAGCTATTTCCTTGAAATCCACCCTGTAGTTCCATATGGAATCTTGACTCATAGGGCACAAGAGAAGTCCATTTGTAGAGTGTGCTGATGGAAATATTTTGCTGCTGTAAAGGAGAGTTTTCCTAGGATAGACTCCCTGGAGTGGATTTGCTGGAGCAGGTTCGTGATGAAGCAGGTGAGTTCTTGCCAGGTAACCTAGCCTGGCCTTCAACTCACTGTGTAACCTAGCCTGGCCTTCATTTCACTGTAGCGCAGGCTCACCTTGATCCTCTTGCCTCCACCTCCTAAGTGCTGAGATTATGGCCTGCGCTACCACGCCTGGTGGGCAGTTTAGTTCCAACAAGAACAGTTTGGAGGAGTTGAGGTTTAGGGCACTGGCGGTGTTGGCAAGGCAGGGAGTACTACCAGCCGTTGGGACAGTCCCCACAGTGCAGGACTCAAGGCTACTGGTATCAGCTGGGGCCAAAATAAGGGTGGTGTGTGTGTGCACTAGGAACAGCGGCTGGAATCCTGTGGGTAACTTTAGATCCTTTCCTTTCACACATTCAAAATGCAAAGCTGCTTTATTCTCTGATGGTGTCCACAGAAGCTTTGCTTGGTGTCAAGATTCACAAATGCCTTGTTTCCCAGTCTTGTACATGCCTCCTACTGCATTTATACTGGGGATGCAACGCTAAGGAAGGTGAGTAACTTCACATAGCTGTGTGGAATTCAGGAGACAACTTCAAAGGTAAATTTAAAGTGTGATAAATGCAAGTGATGGACAAATACTGAAAGATGATAGAAGCATGGGGGTAGCGGTGGCAGGCTACCCATCCCAGCCCTAACAGGCTGGCAGAGGATAAGGAAGCAAGTGCTCCTGGAGGCAGGAATAGTGGGATTTGTAGGAGCCTGGGGAAGAACAGTCTCCTGTCCTTGGGAGACCACAGCAGGGCGGGTGGCCAGAGTCCTTGTGCATCACTATAAAGAATGTAGGCTTTCTATGGGCCATTTGCCCAAGCATGGCTTAGACTAGTGAGATTTGAATTCTTTTGGGTTTTTAAAAGGTTTTTTTCCAGTACTGGGGATCAAACTCGACCTTATGCTTGCCAGGCAGGTGCTTATTCCAATGAGCTATCTCCCTGACCTTTTTTTTTTTTTTTTTGGTGGAACCAGGGATTGAACTCAGTTCCTTGCGCTTGTCAGGGAAGTGCTTATTCCACTGAGCCATCTTTCTGGCCCCCATGGCTTAGACTAGTAACAGCCAGTCCCTGTTCAAAGCAAGAAGCCTTTCCCAGCCAGGCTCCAGCATCTTGTGTCTGAGGGTGGCCACTAGCTGTCGCTGTGGAGCAGTCCCGCTTCCCTGTAGCCCCAGGCCCGTGTAGTCTTGGGCTTGGAGGGCAGAGCCAGTTGGCAGGTGTGGGGGTAGGCAGTGGGTCCAGGCCGGGACACTGGACCTGGTTCTTGGTAAGGTGGTATCCACAGGGAAGAAATCATGCGATGCCACACCTCGCCACTGGATGGCATTGCCACCCCCTCAGGCCCACATCTTGTTGGGGAGAAGGGCATCTTGCCTTAAAGTCTGGCAGCTCCTGGTGCAGCTCTGGTCCTTGCAGCTCCTCATCTGCTCTGCTGCTGGGATACCTGGGGTAGCAAGAACAGCAAGGGAGTCTTGCACTTGTGCCTACCACTAGCGTTTCTTGTCAGTTGGGCCTCAGCCCTCTTGGGTGTAGGACTTTTTGCCAGCCCTAAATGCCTACCCTGTGGATCCAGATTATGCTTCACAAGAGGTCCTCTGTCAAGGCACCTCTTGCTCATCCTCCTTCCCAGAACTGCCTCCCTCCAAAGCCTCCCCAATTCAGCTACTGTTCATCTGACATTTGTTTCATTTTCTTCTTGTTTTTCCTTCTTCCATCCCTTTTCCTCCATTTCCTTTTCCTTCTCTTCCCTTCAAGCATAGCTACTCCCCAGAGGTTGCTAGGGAGCTCCTTCCTTGTGTTAGCGGGGGAACAAAGAGAAAGCAAGACAAGCCTATGTGGTTACGCTAGCTCCTTCCTCCCGGCTGCTTCCCTGTGCAGATGCATACTTGAGCCAAACCCCCTTGTGTTGTTATATTTTCATAGGTGACTATTCTTTGTCCTATTTGGTATGTCAGCAACCCACTATTCTTTGGGTCTCCCATTTCCTTATGAAGACTTCTGTGCATATGAAACTTGTATTAAATACATTTGTTTGACTTTGTCTGATTTATCTTATATCAATTTAATTTTGGACCCAGCAGGGATCCTAAAAGGATGGAGGTAGAGTCTTGCTGCCCCAAAGTACCCATTCAATTTCTAGGCTTATTTATTCCACATACCTGAAACTTCATGTGCTTTAACATCTATCTCTCCCTCCCTACTACTTCCTTCCACTGGTAACCATCTTTCTAGTCTGTTTCTATATATGTGAAGTTTTTTTTTTTTAATTTAAATTCTGTAGGTGAGGTCGTATAGTGTTTGTCTTTCTATCCTAGCATATTTTACTTAGCATAATGTTGCCTAGGTTCATGCACGCTGTTGTAAATGGCAGTAACTCCTTTAAAAAAGTTGAATAATGTCCCATGGTATTTGTGTGCTATGAATAATGCTGTGAGGATCATGGGAGTGCAAATATTAGTACTCAGGAGTGTCCTAAATTTAGGTGTACTTACTAGGAGAATTGCTGAGTCCTACATGTTAATCTAAAACCAGAGCAAACCGAACCAATCAACCAAATCAACAGACCAAACAAAAAATACCAAACAGAAATTATTCAAAAAATAATGAAATTTATTTGGGAACAGCAGAACATTGGAATGGAAGTACTTATGCCACAATAAACAGTGGGTGTATTCAAATAGGTTGAGTCAAAGGAAGTTGTTAAAGGTGAAAGTGAGAAGGATTCCAGTCAATATATTAAAGCAATAATCCTTGGCCATACTGACTGATAACCAATGTCATCAGTTCAAGGTTGAATGTGCAGTGGCTGGGCTGATGTCCTTCTGGAAGTACTTTTTGTATGAGGTGGTGGTGACAGATATCTAAGCTTGTGATTCTGGCAGACTTTTTGTGATAGCTACTATCAGGGAATCATACATAACATCCCTTCTGTTAAAACTTCTTGGCTTTGAGCCAGTCAAATAGCTCTGCGGATTAAAGCATCTGCTTAGAACTTCAACCCAAGTAAAAACACACCAGACATATAATAGTCAAGATCCCAGAAATCCAACACCAAAATAATATACTGAAAGCTAATGGAGACAAGAAGCAGATCACATTCAAAGGAAAACCCATCGGAATTACAGCCAACTTCTCTACACAAACCATGAAGGCAAGGAGAGCATGGAGCAGAGTTCTAAAGTCCTGTACAAAAACAAATTCCAGCCCAGACTATTATACCCTGCAAAACTCTCTTTCAAGTTTGATGGAGAAGTGAAATACTTCCACAACAAAGAACAATGAAAGAATTTCATGATGACAAAGCCATCTCTTCACAGGCACCTGAAAGATGTTCTAGAGAGAGACTACAATGACCAGAACTCCACAAATGAGAACGGAAGGAACCCACTAAACAGGACAGAAAATTAAACACAGGATACAAAGGAGTAAACAACACCAGGTAAACATGATAAACATGTTTCACTTATAACAATCAATGTAAATGGACTCAATTCACCAATTAAGAGAAAAAGACTGGCACAGTGGATTAGGAAATAAAATCCAACAATATGATGTATACAAGAAACACACTTAACTCAAAAGGACATTCATAGGCTCAAAATAAAAGGATGGAAAACAATATTCCATGCCCCAACACTTCAGAAAAAAGTAGGAGTAGCAGTTCTGTTCTCAGACAGTCTCAACTTCAAACCAAGAAGGATGAAATGACACAAAGAAGGCCACTATATATTGGTCAGGGGAAAAATTCAAGAGCAAGAAGTAACACTCATAAATATCTATACACCAAACACAAGAGCACCCAACTATGTAAGACATCTTAATGGACATGAAAAACCTAATATCTAAGACCACAATCTTAACAGAAGACCTTAACACCCCCTTACCTCAAAAAAGATCAACCAGACAAAAAATTAGTAAGGAAGTAGCAGAACTGAACCAGAGATGGGAACAAATGGACCTGGTGGACATATACAGAGTACTCCACCCAACCACAGCTGAATACACATTTTTTTTTCAGCTGCATATGGGTCATTTTCCAAAATAGACCACATACTAGTCCAGAGGTCACGTGTAAGTATATGCAAGAAAATAGAGATTATCCCATGCACATTATCTGACCACAGTGCAATGAAACTGGAAATAAATGACAAAAGAAACCAGAAAAACCCACTAAATTCATGGAAACTAAACAAGACCCTATTCAGCAATAAATGGGTCACAGAAGAAATTAAACAAGAAATTCAACAATATCTACAATTCAGTGAAAATTCAAGCACAACTTACCAGAATTTATGGGATGCAATGAAAGCAGTTCTTAGAGGGAAAATCATAGCTATGAACTCACGCATTAGGAAAGCAGAATGAGAACAAATAAGCACCCTAATGTTGCACCTCTGACAACTAGAAAAAGAAGAGCAAACGAAACCCAGAGTACAAAGACGGGAAGAAATCATAAAGATTAGAGCAGAAATTAATTCAATTGAGATGAAGAAAACAGTTCAAAGAATCCACAAATCAAAAAGTTGGTTCTTTGAAGACTAAATAAAGTTGATAAGCCTCTATCCAACCTCATCAAAAAGAGGAAAGAAAAAATTCAAGTACACACAATAAGGAATGAAAAGGGTGAAATCACTACAGATCCAGCGGAAATTCAGAAGATTATCAATAGTTACTTCGAGAATCCTTATGCTCACAGAATAGAAGACACAGAAGAAATGGACAGATTCCTTGAAAGGTACAAGTTACCAAAACTGAACCAAGAAGATATAACAACTCTCAATAGACCAAGAACAGCCAATGAAATACAAAACGTAATAAAAAGCCTACCGACAAAGAAAATTCCAGGTCCTGGTGGATTCACAGCTGAATTCTACAAGAAATTTATAGAAGATATAATCCCTACACTCCACAAACTCTTCAATGAAATTAAAAAGGAAGCAGTCCTCCCAAAATCATTTCTGGAGGCAAGTATTATACTGATTCCAAAACCAGGGAAAGACACAACCACAAAGGCGAACAACAGGCCAATCTCCCTCATGAACATAGATGCAAAAATACTCAGTGAAATCCTAGCAAATAGAATACAGCAAATCATCAAGATCATACACCATGACCAGGTAGGATTCATCCCAGAGATGCAAGGATGGTTCAATATTTGAAAATCTGTAAATGTAATCACTGTATTAATAAACTAAAATCTAAAAACCACACACAAAAATGATAAGGTGGTTGCGTGTGTTGGGGTGCATCTGCATAACGAATACTTGCGGGGTGGTGAAGGGAAAGGGACCCTTTCCTGCTTTTGGTGGGACTGTACAATGGTGCAATCACTATGGAAATCAGGGTGGGGGTTTTGTGTAAAACTAGAATTAGGAGGACCGGCCAAATAGCTCAGTGGATTAAAGCACCTGCTTAGGCAGACATGGGTCCGGAGTTCCATCCTGGGCCTGCCATGTTGGCTCCACCCCCAGGGTGTGCTGATGCTGCGATTGAGACTGAGTGTGGTGGCGTGTACTATAATTCCAACACTTGGGAGGCTGTCAACAGGAGGATCACTAGGGGTCAGTCTACGCAGTGAGACCCTGTAGACCCTGTATACCCTGTCCTAAATACAAAAAAAATTAAAAGTAGAATTAGGGAGTCCCAATAGACCCACCCACTCCCCTTCTAGGAGGCTTCACAGAAGAATAAAAACATAGCACCACAGGGATATATGTACACCCATGTTTATAGAACACAATTTGTGATAGTTAAATCTTGGAAACAAGTGAAATGCCCATCAACCGAGGAATGGATAAAAAAAGCTATGGTGTTTTTTATATAATGGAATACTACTCAGCCATAAAGGGTAAACTAGAGACTTTTATAGGTGAATGGATGCAATTTGAAACCATAGCATAAGTGAAATAAATCAGACCCATATATGTAAGCATTGTATTGTCTCACTGGCATGAGAAACTGAATGAGTAAGTAAGATCCGAAATGTACAATAGATGTTGTGAATTGGGAAGAAACTATTGAAGAAAAAAGACAAATTGTGAAGGAGGAAAGGACAAAGGAAGGAAGGGAAAAAGAAAAAATATATTAGACACAAGATAGTTAAGATAGTTATGCAGCTAGTTTCTCTTAGTTCACTGAAAAGGTTTGTCCTAATAGTGTTTTGACAAGGTATCATACCTGTCTCCTGCCCTCTGAATAACAACTACAACAATGTGCAGTGTATTAATTATTGTAACTCACCGTCTGAACTGTTTTGAAACTATTTTATTGTTTTTATTTTTTCTCTTTCAAATAAAATAGAATAAAATAAAAATGAGGCTCTGTTCAATTTATTCAAATAATTTCTCTTTCCTCTGTTAAACTGAGTGAATTTAGGAGAGATCAAAGAAAGTCACATGTGTTATGTTCCTAAATACTCTGAATTTTGAGTAAGGAACAACTTGTGGGCCTTCTCTTGGCAAACAGCCACTAAGGCAGTCCTGTGAATCAAGTGCAGTGGATCAAGCATGGCAAATCTATTTCTTTTTTTAAAAATGTATTTATTTACTTATTTAACATAGAATCTGACTAGGCAGTTTAGACTTGTAGTGCTCCTCCTGTCTCAGCCTCCCCAGTGCTGGGATTACAGGTGTGTACCACCATTGCATGTGGTACCGGGGTTCGAACCTGGATCCTTGTGCCCACCAGGCAGCCACTTAGACCACCAAACCATTTCCCCACCCCTCCCACTTTGTTTTGAGACAAAGTTTCACTAACTAGCTCAGGCCTTGGCTTCACCATGCAGCCTAGGTTGGCCTTGAACCCATGGCAATCCTCCTGCCTCACCCTTCTGGGTGTTGTGATTACAGATGTGTATCACCATGCCTAGGCTCCATTTAAGTTTTTAAGATTTTAAATTGTTTATTGGTACATCTTAGGTATACATAATGACCACATCCATCAAAGGGAACTTGTGCCAGTAATGATCAAACTTGGTTCTTTTTGTCCATTTCCCTCCTTTCCCTTTAGCCTTTCTTCTCCTTCTAATTTATAAAGCTTTGTTTCCATATTTCACTTCTTTTCTTGTTTTTTTTTCCTTTTCTCTGTCCCTTCTCTAGTTCCCTTCCCATTTAAACATTTCCTTCCTTCCTTCCTTCCTTCCTTCCTTCCTTCCTTCCTTCCTTCCTTCCTTCCTTCCTTCTTCTCTTCTTTCTTCCTTCCTTTCTTTCTTTCTTTTTTTTTTCTTTCTTTCTTTCTTTCTTTCTTTCTTTCTTTCTTTCTTTCTTTCTTTCTTTCTTTCTTTCTTTCTTTCTTTGTTTCTTTCTTTCATGTATTTAGTACAGGGTCTCACTGCACAGATTGGACTCGTAGTGATCCTCTTGTTTTTAGCCTTCCAAGAACTGGGATTACAGGCATGTGCCACCACACCCAGTCTCAGTCCCAGTATTAGTGTGCCTCAGGGATAGAGCCAGCCTGGCACTCCAGGGATTAAGCCCCGTCCCTGGGCTGCCTAAGCAGGCTCTTTAATCTGCTGAGCTGTCTGCTGGCCCTAAGCTATCTGGCAGGCCCCATTTTTTGATAATAGCTATTCTTTCTGGAGTGAGATGGAATCTCAGCAACATTTTAATTTGCATCTCTCAAATATCACTGGTGCTGAATATTTTTTCATATATTTATTTGCCATTTTTACTTCATGTGCAAAATGACTATGCATTTCAGATGTATGTCCATTTTTGGATTGGGTCTTTAAATTTGGGTGGTCTTATTTTCTTCAATTCTTTATATATCCTGGGTATTTGTTTGGGGAACACCTGGCAGAAATTTGTCCTTTTATTCTATTGGTGGTTCCTTTTGCTGTGCAAAAGCTTTTCAATGAGATGAGATCCACATGATGATTTTTGTGATAGTTCCTAATAGTTCCTATGTGACTAATGTTTTGTTCATAAAGTCTTTCCCTATACCAGTGTCTTGAAGAGTTCTACATATTCCATCTTTCAGCAGATTTAGTATTTCTGCTTTAATATTTAGATCTTTGATCCATTTTGATTGCAGTTTAGCGCATGGTGATAATCATGGGTCTAACTTTAATCTTCGGCATGTTCAGAGCCAGCTTTCCAGCACCATTTATTAAAGAAACTTCCAGTGAAGGTGTGTTTCTCCTTTGTCAAAGATAAGGTGGCTGAGTGCATTTGAAGTTGTTTATGTGTCTTCCACTCTATCTCATTGGTCCTTGGGTCTGTTTTTTAGCCAGTACCATGTTTTATCACAGTAACTTAGTATAATTTTAAGTCAGGGGCTGCGAGGCCTTCTTCCTTGCTTTTATTGCTTAGAATTGTGTTTATTATTCTAGGTACCTTCTGTTTCCAAATTAATTTTGCGATTTTTTTCTAAATCTGTAAGATATGCTGACTCTTTTTTTTTTTTTTTAATGTATTTGGTATAGGGTCTCACTGTGCAGCTCAGACTCATAGTGATCCTCCTGTTTTCAGCCTTCCCCCGTGCTAGAATGGCAGGTGTGTGCCACCACTCCCTGCCCTGTGCTTGCATAAGCAGCTTAGTCTACTGAGCTATCTCACTGGTCCATGCTTTTGGTATTTTGATCCAGATTGCATTAAATCTGTCATAAATCTAAAAAGTTCTAGAGGGAAAAAATTCCAAGCTGGATGACTATTTACACCCTTGGCTACGGCTGCGATGTCCAAAAAGTTTCAGGGTAGTCTTCAGTGATTCAGCCTTGGGTTCTTACCAAACAGCTTCCTCAGGACCTCTCTGTTCTGGTGATCAATAGCAGGCAATGAATGTGTCTTTAGCCAGCTGCTTCCCACAGGAAGGTGGCTTTTTCTCCTTTTGGTGACACAGTTCTTGTCTTCGATCGGGGGTTACACACTTCCTAGGTTGAAGAGGTGCTGTTCTGGCTTCCTTGAAAACACCCTTTTAGATCTGCAATGTTTTGCAGTCTCTTTCAGACCAGGGGCAGCCCAGGGGCAACCCTGACCCTCCGCGCGTCCCTAGTCCTGTGGCCCTTGGAGAGCACTTCCCACTCACATGCTTGTCCACAGGCTCCACACTTGAGGCCCTTGCTTCATTGGCTGAGGCCACAGCTGGCAATGGTGAGCTTGCCCATAGTCAGAGCACAGGGAGACCTGGCCAGCCCTCACCATTGGCAGGACTTGGGCTGGGGCATGGGCATGACAAGCAGGTGGGGGCCCTTAGCACGGAGGAGACCTTGTGACACGGTGCCTGTACTGGCTCTCCCGTCTGGCGGCCACTTCCGGGATGCAGGCCCTGGAGTCCAACTCCTTGCCCGTGCGTTTGCCTCTCTCCCAAAGACGTGGACCAAGCATGGCATGAGGCCGCACTCTGTGATGATGCAGCTCAGGATGATGCACAGGCCACCAGCTCCTACTCCTCTGTTGCCCCTATGGTGCGACACTCCCTGCTGGGCTGGAGGACAGCGCCAGGGCCTGGTATAGCCAGGTCCAGCGGGGCCTTGGTGCCTACAGCTCCAGGCTCCGCTGCCGCGGCCCCACCCCAGCAGCCTACTTGCTCTCCACATCCCCAATTTGAGTGTAACACTATGTATGCAAATTAGATTTTTTGACTTTTGGTAACTTTATTTTTAGTGAAAACCGTGGAAGAAAGCAATCATGAATTTTTTCCCAAACATTAAAAATATATGAAAACATTTTTTAATAGACCCAAATATATAGACTTTTCCCTAGACTTTAAGAATCCAGGAGTACCTAGTAATTGGTGTTTTAGTATTTTCAGTTACTTAGAAATGTCCCAGATATTTTGTATCTGTCACTTAATTTAACATAGCTAAGAATTATGTGGAGATTTCATGAACATTTATCCCAGTTATATTTACTAATTTATTATGTTTTAATAGTTACACTGAGGTTAGTTATGAAAACTGACCTTTTGGACAAGGTTAGTTGTTATTGTAAGTTATTTCCAGGTCAAAGGCCAATGCTGAAAGTCAGAGCGCTGTGCCTCCAGCAGGCAGGCCTCAGCGGCTGCCCTCTTGCTTTGCATATTTGTTCTTAAGTCCAGCATGTGCCTCTGCGATCTTAAATTGCAGAGGTATAGCACATGGCTATACCTCTGTGAGGGTGAAGGTACAGTTATTTTTATTTTTATTTTTATGAATTTAGGACAAGGTCCACAGGGTGTATAGGGTCTCACTACACAGATCAGGCTCATAGTGAGTCTCCAGTTTTCAGCCTCCCAAGTGCTGGGGTTACGGGTATGCACCACCAGGCCCGGTCTCAGTTGCTGTCTCAGCGCCACAACATCCTGGGAGTCAAACCCAGGCTGCTGCGCTCTGCATGAGCAGGCGCTTTAGTCTGCTGAGCTATGTGGCTGGCCCCTTGAGTAGTTTTGATTGAATGCACAATATTATATCAGTCTTACGTTCAGTTTGTTTAGAAAGCCGCATAGGTTTCACTGTGATGGTGACCGTCTACATTCCTGTGCCTCTGCTAACACTGGTGGCTACCGTGATGAACAGCGATGCTGGGCACCCCGTGCATTGGCTAGCCACTTTCATTTCTTCTTTTGAGAAATGTCAGCTCAGGCCCTTTTTCTGATTTTTTTTTTTTTTTTTTTTTTTTTTTTTTTTTTTTTTTTTTTTTTTTTTTTTTTTTTTTTTTTTTTTTTTTTTTTTTTTTTTTTTTTTTTTTTTTTTTTTTTTTTTTTTTTTTTTTTTTTTTTTTTTTTTTTTTTTTTTTTTTTTTTTTTTTTTTTTTTTTTTTTTTTT
>PVKA01052881.1:0-11493 GCA_004027165.1 Ctenomys sociabilis
TTTCCTGGCTTCCAGGAAGTGTCTTCAGCCTTCAATAGCAGACCTCTGGATTCCTGATACAGACTTCCCAGGGAGCGGCAGGTCTTTGAAATGTGACTGGATCCTTTGGGTCTTGAGAGTGTAGGCAGTCCTTTTGTACTCTACACACCTGACTGCAGGCAGCCATTGCAAGCCTTTCTTGTGAATCCATGTCTATACCTGTGTCTGTCTGTCTGTCTCTCTGTCTGTTTGTCTGTCTGTCTATCTATCTATCTATCTATCTATCTATCTATCTATCTATCTATCTATCTATCATCTATCTATCTATTATCCAATCTATCTACCTATCTGCCTATCTATCTATCTATCATCTATCTATCTATTATCCAATCTATCTACCTATCTGCCTAGCTATCTATCTATTGTTGTGTCAACAATTATATATATATATTGTTATATATATATATGTAAAGACCAAGATAAGACTTACAGGTATGTATCTTGTATTGAATCTGTTTCTCTAGTGAGTACTGACATGCATATATTATCACAATTATAGAATGTAGACTGTGCTGTCTTTACAAAATAGTACTGCATAACATAGATACTGATAAAGATAACTTTGAATTACTGTTAGATCAGAGATACAGATAATTTAACCTTCTGCGTTTGTGCCAAGATGCAGGGAATCACACCCGGGTGAAGGTGAAGCCTGGAGCTCCTCTGGGGCAGAGGCTGCTCTTCTGAGAGTAAGAGGTGGGTGGGAGGTGAGATAGTTTAGAGTTTCTGGTTGGTTCCTATAGGTGAGCTGCAGTGAAGTTCTCCAGGATTCCGGACTAAGGTCTTCTAAAGAAAATCAGCATAAAGTCTTCTCCTCTCAGTCTCATTTTACTCCTGTTCTGATAACCCTTATGTCATTCCCAGAACCATACTGACTCGGTTCAGCTGAGCATTCCCACTGAAGTTGATCATTAATCCACCATAGTTGGATATCTTGTCATTCCCTTTGATTGAGTCAGTATAAGCCCTTCTTTGTTGTACAGAAACAAAAATCAATTGTGATCAACTTAAGCAAAAGGCAGACCCATATAACTTTTCCCCACAGTTACAGAATTATTGGGAGCTTGAAGGGTCACTCTAAAGAAATGAGCCAGGCTCAAGAAAAGTGTGAGTGGCCCCATGGTACCTGGCAGTGGTCCTGGCAGGTGTCCTGCCATGGCCTTAGGCCACTGGCTGCACGTGAGTCAATGTCAGGGGCATTGGTCACTCTTTGGTCTGCTCCTCACTCCTGGTTGGAGACAAAGATGGAGAAAAATTCTATGAGTCGATTTCATAGACTGCCTTGATCTTACATAGGGCGCTGGACAGCTTCTGGATTCCGAGGTTTCACTGGACATAGTGATGCTGCTGAGGTGGCACAAATATCGTGTGCACCACTGACTATCCACAGCGACTGGCCAAAAGTCAGGAGGAAAGGAAAACGTCACCTGCAGCGAGAAACTGGCTGCTAATATTCTCTATGCTATCCTTCAAAATGTAATATTTATCCTATTTTAAGATGTGCATTACAGCAAGTTTTAAAAAATCTACTAATATTCTGCTCTAAAGGACTCATTTACAAAGGAAATTAATATTTAGTTAGATGTAACATGTTGATTGTTTCATGTATTCTGTGACGCACTGAGGTCCTAAACTAGGCACCATATTACGTAATACTTAAAAATCTATGACCTTTTTTTGTTTTCCTTTCCTTTATCTGTTTATTCATTATATGTGAGTAAACCAATACATTTGTGGAATAAAGCACTCAGATAATATAGTTTGTGTTATTTCTTAAAGAGAAAATTCTTTCTTAAAGACTTGTTAACTTTGTTTTTGAAATATTTCCTTCACTTTGGATGTATGAAATTGAACATTTTTGTCTAACTTAAAACAGTGCAACACCTAAGGTCAAACTGAGCTAGAAATGTCCTTATTTTGAATAGGTGCTGAGTGGGCCAAGATAGTTCATCTACCACTGTAATAGTGGTGGATGACAGGAAGAAATGGAGAGGAAGATGGAGAAAAAGAATCAGAAAATGGTACATATGGAGAGACAATAAAGGAACAATCAGAATTTTTAGGAGCTTAAGAGAGAAATTTTCAGTAGAAATCAAATGAAGCAGTGCCCAGGAAGACTAAGAACTACTCTATAAGCAAACAGTAACCAGAATTATTAAAAAAAAAAAAAAAGAACAAGATTGAAATTTTATATGCTACAATGGAATTTTGTTTACCTACATGCAATTGTGTTTGTAACCTAATTTCTTTATGCCATAAATGGGTATTCATTTATAAGATAGTTTAATAAACTATGTATAAAGTAAAGGAGGAGAAGGAAGAGTGAATCTTTTAAATGAATGCTTTGAGAAGATTCTATGAAGGTACTTTTCACAGAAGATTTTTATTTTAACTAGGAACAGGTGAGAAAACTTTTGAAAAAACAGATATGTGTAAGAATTTTCTGCTTAGTTATTTTCCAAACTTTTCTCTTTAATGTAAGGAAACCGGAAATGGAAAATATCTGACACATAATGAGATGGTTATGCCAGCAAAGTGACACACAACCCCATGATCATTAGGATAATGATAAAAATTGAATGACAAAACATTGCAACATACCTTCCGTGCTTCTTTATTTAAAGTTAAAAATACAGTGCTTAAAATATGCATGTATAAATATTAATTTGTTTTTAAACTGACATTTAATTGATGTTTTGTTTAAATGATAACCTATTAATGTTGATCATGTTGGCTAAGAAGGCTCTCAATGCTATTGGGTTCAAGTGAATATAATGCAGTGATTTTATTTTATTATTTTATTTTTTGGCAGAACTGGGGATTGAACTCAGGCCCCTGCAATTGCCAGGGAAGCACTTATTCCATTGAGCCATCTCCCCAGCCCCTTAATGCTATGATTTTAATGAGACATTGTTTTAGTTACTTCTCTTATTGCTGAGACAAAATACACAAACCCAAAAGTTAAAGGAAGAGGGCTAGCCAGATAGGTGAGTGGATTAAAGTGCCTGCTTAGGCAGATGAGGGGACTGGGGTTCGATCCCTGGCCTGCTGTGCTGGCTCTACCTCAGGGTGTGCTGAGATGGCAATTGAGACTAGGTGTGGTGGTGCAGGCCTATGATCCCTGCACTCAGGAGACTGAAAATGAGTCTGATCTGTGTAGTGAGAGACCCTGCGAACCCTGTATTAAATACTTAAAAAAAAGTGAAAGGAAGAAAGCCTTATTTTATGGCTTAGTTTGTAGATGTTTCAGTCCACAGTTGGCTGTTTCTGTGACAGGGCAGCATGGCTGAGGAGGGCCAGTTCATGGTGGCAGGCAGGAAGGCTAGCAACCTGCCTTCCATCTGTCCCTTCATATTCTATTCAGTATATCCCACCCATGCTCACCCATCACACACACCCAGAACAGTGCTACACCAATCGGTAGACCCATCCAATTATCACACACACTTCATCAGTATTTATGTACCCTAAAGCCAGGTATCTCCCCAAATCCCCAACTGTGAGTTGAGGAGGAGTTGAGGGACATCTAGATGCAAATGATACCTAACTTTAAGGGAACTAGAATTATATCACAAACTATGCCTCATGGAGATAAAAATTAATTTTGAGCTGAAGGCAATTAGTAAGCAGCAGAGGAAAAGCCCATCTTATTCTCCCTACTTTTTGCCTAAGGTTAGTTATAAATTACATAAAATATACATTGTAAATCTATAATTATAAAGAAATTATAACTAATTGATGCATAAAATAGTTATGTAAAATAATTGTATATGATAGACTTACATATAGAAATATTTAAGTATAAAGTAATGCAATAAAACATACATATTCATACTATATAAATTATGGATTTACCTATAGTATGTAAACTATATATTCATGTATATTTATACTTGTATTACATCAACATGCTTGACTGGAGGCAGGAAGCAGCATCAGACTCTGTCTCACCCTGTGATGGCACCAGAGGGCCCCGCGGATAAGCCTCATCCCTCCAGTTTACTCTCCCATATTTGCCTTCCTCCAGAGTGTCTTCATCATTTATTTTTTAAAATTTTATTGAGAAACAAATAGCAATGAGACGGCTTCCAAACAGGTGGGTAGGACAGTCACAATAATTAATACATTGTATATTGTTGTCTTCATAGTAGTCATTCATGGTACAAGATTCAGACATGATATCCTTTCCAAACACTATTAGTACAAATCTTTCTTCCCATTGAATTAAGAGAAAGTAGCTGTATATCTATCCTAACTAGTTTGTATATGCAGATTCAACATGGTCCTTCATTTGTATCCCCCTATTTATTTATTTATTATTATTATTATTTTTGTCTTTTTGAGACAGGGTCTCACTATGCAGTTCAGGCTGGCCTTAAGCTCACTTTGTAGCTCAGGCTGGTCTCAAACTCACAACAATCCTCCTGCCTCATCATCCCCAGTGCTGGGATTATAGGCCTGCGCCACCACGCCCAGCTTGTATCCCCCTATTTAGTTTAGTTTTGTCAGAGATGGGTATTCATTTGCCATTTAAATATTGTAGGTGTGTGAATTCAGCAAAATAGTATAGTCCAGTAGTCCATAACAGTAGTGGGTTACCCATAGGACTGGAAATGTCAGAAGTTGTTGACTTGAGCCTTTTACAGCTCAGCAGATTAATATGGCTTTACTTTTTATAACTTATTTTTATACTTTTCTGCTGGATGGTTAAGACTAAGACAAAGCAAGACATATATAACAGGAAATGTAACTTTTGTGTCTGATAAGGTCAGAGAAGTCCCCACAGGATGTACCACACTTTGTAGATCCTTTGTTATTGTCAGCCATGTGGATGAATCATGGCCATTGCTTGACCAATTTACTCTCTGTGAAAGCCTGAAAGAATGTTTTCTCTCCTTGTGACTTTACTTAGGCACACTCTAGATCATTAATCACATTCCTCTGTGGCCCCATAATCTCCTTGATCAGAAAATTTGGGACACCACTGGGTTTCAGGATGTTACATCCCTGCTTATGTCTTCTTACATCATCACTTATGTCTTCAATCATTTCTTTACAAGCATGTTGTTCTTTTTAATGATGCTACAGAAGTGGAGTTCTAGGCCCTGTCTTGAGTGCTGGTTCTCTGAGGTTTCCCTGTATGATTTGCACTGCATACATTGATGATCTGACTGTCTTTCTCTCTATTTTGTTAACCTGTCTTTGTGACCCAAGTCCATACCAATTATAATGGACAGAGGTAGAATACAGTCACCCCTGTAGCATCATTACTGTGATTGAAAAGGAAGAGTGAAGTTGACCTTTACACATGCATGCAGGTACATACATTTTTTAACATTTTTAATTAGTAAAATAGTAAACATATAGCAAAGTTGAGAAAATCGGTAGTTATTACTTGTATACATAGCACTCAGATTAAATCATAGGCCTCATGTATACTTTTCAGGTTACATACTACATTTGTCTCTCTGTGTATCTATCTTCTTGATAAACTTTAAAGTATATTGAAAATATTAGTAAATTTCCCCTAAGCTTTTGCGTGTGTGCCACTGAATTTCAATGTGTTTCGTATTATTTTCCTCTAGAGATAAAATGTATACATGATACAATGAATCAAGCTTAAATTGTATTTTTTGAATTTGAGAAATGCATGTAATTATGTAAACAAATCTCCATGAAAATGGAAGCCATTAGTACCACTCTAGAAAATGTTCTTGGGGATATTCCCAATCCATCCTGAGCACCCAAACCCACTTGGGAGGCAATGACTACTGGCTTTTCATCATAAATTAACTTGGCCTTTTTTAGAGTTTCATGTAAGGGGAATCAAGCATGATGTTCCTTTTGGATAAGGCTTCTTCCTTTCAGAATTATGGCCTTGAATTTCACCTATGTTGCTGTGGCTAGCACTAAGCTGTTCTTGTATGTTTCTATTTTCTGTGCCATGCCACTGTGTGCTTTTATTCATTCTTCATTATAGGTATCCTTACACGCTTTCTAGTCTATCATTAACAAAACCATACTGGACATTGTTTTAAAGATCTGTATTTGGGTACTTCTCTTAATCTTCCATGAATAAGCCCCAACGCACCAGAATTGCTAGATAATAGCATCTATATCTATATCTATATTTATATCCATATATATATCTATCTATCTCAATACAGAATAGTAATAAAACATTAGAAATGACACAGAATTTCAGCAAACAAAAAATATGAATTCAACATTATTTGTTGTATTGCACAGTGTTGCCTTTAGGTTAGTTGTTCAGATTACCAGATATATGAACGCAAAATCAGAAAAAGAATGAAAAAAGTTATAAGAAATGAAGAAGAGAGAAAGAGGGAAAAATGTAAAAAAGACAAAATAATAATCATTACCTGCTCCTTTTCATATACCAACAGAAATCCACAATGCAATTATCCCAGCCACGCTGCACACATCCATAGATATCTTTCTTCCACTTCCTCTCCTGTTCTTCTCTTTATCTTAGTGCATATTTATTTCTTCAGGAAACCCCTTACTGAGCTAGAGAGATAGCTCGGTGGCATAAGCTCATGCCTGGCAAGTATAAAGTCCTGACTTTGATCCTCAGTAAAGAAACTGCTAGATATTTTCCTAGGAGACTGTGCTGCTTTATACCTACAACAATTCAAGAGTGTCCTGGGTACTGTGTATGCCTCTCAGACTTTTCTGTGGCAAGTCTTCAGAATTTTGCCATTATGGTGGATCTTCAGAATATGTATATTTTAGGAATGTTTTTGTGCCTGGATATCCTGGCCCCTACTTCCATGGGCAACTTGAACAGCCCAGATAGAGATCCCTTGAGTGCCAGGCCTTTGTTTTGCTACCAAAGTGAACCCTGACTGTCTCTTCTTGAGGACAGACTGAGTCACCAGAAAAGATATGAAAATTATTTTAAGTATATTCTGTTGCAACTTCTGAGGAAGAAAGGTAGAAATGCATTCTGATAGAAGAAAGCCCTGTTCTCTTGAGGACCTCTTGGCTGTCAGAGTAGAAGTTCCTTTACTGTTCCCTGTTGGTATGGCTGGACCAAGTAGCTGGTTCTCTTCTTTTTGGCCAGAACTATGTGTCTACAAGCTCTGAAGGGGAAGGAAAGTAGCATTAAATCTAGCTTGCAGTGCCTTCAATCTTTGAACCTGTGTTTGCATTTCTATAAAAGCTAAATCACCATGTAGAAAAGAAAACTTCTCTGGCCTGATCTCCTGAATTGGGAAATAAATTTTTACTTAGACTAGCATGCTAAGGTTGGCTCTTAGAGAATAGATCTTTTGAGTGGTCTGGAAAGCATTGGGGAGGGAGATATAGGATAACAAAAGGTTTATATAAATCAGTGATAACTGCTGCACCAAAATATTAGACTCTGTGACTTAAATAGCAGAAATTTATTATCTCAGAGTCTAGAAGCTGGATGTCCCAGATCAGGGTGCCAGGAAGTACTGTTTAACCTCCAGTGTTTCTCGCTGGGTTGTAGGTGGCCAGCCTCTTGCTGGGTTTGCATAGGCATCCTGGCCCCATTCCAGCACATGCTTGGTGTCTCTTCCTCCTTGGAAGTGCTGCAGTCATACTGGAATGCTATCTTACCCAAAGATCTTATTTAACCTTAATTACTTGCTTAAATGCCCTGTTACAAATACAGTCCAAGAAAGCCCCAGGGTTTTACCATAGAAAATAGAGAGACATAATTCAGTCCCTAACAAAACTTATTTAAAGGTAACATTTGTAGAACAGGAAGGGGAAGGAACATTAATTAGAACAAGAGAACTTTGAGCCTCTGATGTAAATCTGACAGCTACGAAGGGAATGGGGAGAGAGGAGGTAGAAATGGGCAGGTGGAGTGGATGTTAGTAAAGTCTCTGCAGGACTTTGGAAAGTGAAATCATTGGAAGCAAACGATTTCACACTAGAACTATGTATTGAGATGAAATGGCCAGAGCTTGACCCCTGCCATCCTCAGCCTTCATTGGAGTGGGGTTCTGGGAAGAACATTGCCCTTAGGATGTGAAATCTATCCCTTTTGTAGCCAGATGATAGAAACTTGCTTCTGTGACACTTTACCTTAGTAGTCTGTAGATCTCATGTTTGATTACAGAAAACAATCCTAAATCCTGCTCATACTCCTAAAAGAATTCATTCCATAGCTAAGGGCTATCTTTCTATCAAATATTATTGCATTTACTGTGAGATTCACTTATCAAATTTTTCTTATTAATTTTACAGGGAAACAAATATTGAGTCAGTTTCAAAACCGATTACTAGGACAGATTCAATAATTAATACATTACATATTGTTGGCTTCTTAGTGGTTATTCATAGTACAAGAGGCAGACATAATATCCCGTCCAAACACTATTACTACAAATCTATAGAGATACAAATGATTCTCTATTTGTTTATTTTATTGAGAAACAAGTAGCAATAAGACAACTTCAAAGCTCTTTAATAGGACAGTTTCAATAGTCAATACCTTGTGCATTGTTATCTTCCTAGTGGTTATCCATATTACAAGATACAGACAGGATATCCTTCCAAACGCTATTAGAACAAATTTTTCTTCTCATTGATTTAACTGAAAGTAGGTGTATATCTATCCTAACTATACTCTATATACAGATAATGAATGGACCTTCCTTCATATCCCCTTTTTCTGTTTAGTCCTGTCAGATATGGGTATTCCATTAGCATCTGAATACTATAGGTACATGAGTTCAGCAAAACAATCCAACACAGTCTAGCAGTCCATAGTAGCAGTAGGTTATCTGCAGAAGTTGTTGACTTGAGTTTTTCACAGCTCATGATATTAGTATGCCTTTACTTTATATATCTTGTTTTTATACTTTTTTTTTGCTGCATGGTTCAGACCAAGATAAAGCAAGACCTACATAACTATAAATGTGTCTTTCATATCGGATAGGGTCAGTCAAGTCCCCTCAGTATTTATCCTATAACCCTATACTGCAGTTTGAAGATCTTTTGTCAGTGTCAGCCACGTGGGTGAGTCACGGCCATTGCTTGACCAATTTGCTCTCTGCGAAAACCTGAAAGAATGTTTTCTCTGTAGGTGACTCTCCTCAGGCACACTCTACATAATCAATCACATTGCTCTGTGGCCCCATAATATCCTTGATTGTAAAATTTGGGACACACCTGAGTTACATGATGTTACAGAACAGGTTCTCTGATGTCCTGAGTCTTCACTGACCTTGAAAGGCTAGGGTCAGTCAAAATTTTGACTTTCCTTTCAGCCCTCCTATTTCTCTAATTTTTGGTCTGCAAACTTAGTTTTTTAACCTTCCAAAAAATAGCTTATTATTGCCCTACAATATATGCAGTTGGGTATAACTTCACTATCTGTGTGAATATCAAACATCTTATGCATAACATGGAACACGTATTTTCCATCAAGTATTGATATGTTAAACTTTAAGTCCCTACAGAATATGGAGATAAAAATTAAAAAAAATGAAAAATACTTAAAGAATATGAAAACAATTACATATTTTTACACAGAAATTTAGAAATCTAATCATATACAGCATTGTAGGACAGTCTTGTCACATTTTTTTTTTTTTTCATTTATTTCCCACTTTAAAAAAAAACAGCAAACTTTTGCTTGAGGGATAGTATGGTAATAATTGGTATGTCATGACAAGCAGTATGTATATAGAAGAAAGCCTGACAGGCAATCCAAACATGCTATCTTTAGTGCAGTTGCGTGGCTCACAGGTATCAGCATGTATAGTTATTAAGGGTTAGAACCTTACCAATTAATTGCTAGTTTCAAAAATCTGATAATGTTTCTCTAGATCTTTGCCCTACCCATCTTGTGCATGTAAATGTATGGCTTTGCCCCTGTCATGTTTCCCAGCGTTTCTCCTTGCCCTCTCCTCATTGTCCAATCCTGAAGTTCTCACTTTCCTATTAATTGTGCTATATGGTTCTATTTATGTTTCTTCTTCTGAGTTCTTACACAAGGAAGACTATACAATATTTACACATGTGGGTCTGGTTTATTTTACTTATGAGTGTATCTTCAAGTGGCAGCTATCTAAATACAAATGCTTTGAGTTTGTCATTCTTTATAGCTGAATAATACTCCACTATATAAAAATACCACATCTTTTTCATCCGTTCCTCAGATGACGGGCATCTTGGTTGTCTCCAAGATTAGGTAATCACAAATTGTTCTGCTATAGACATAGGTACACATAAATGTTTTCTCTGTAGGTGACTATGATATGATGTTTTAAGTTCCTCTAGGAAAATTCCCAGTAGGAGGATAACTGGCTTGTATGGAATTTCCAGTGCTAGTTTGTTAAGGAGTCTCTGCACTGATTTCCATAATGGTTGCACTGGTCTACATTCCTACCATCAATGGAGAAGGGTTCCCTTTTCCCCACATCCTCTCCAACATTTGTTGTTGTTTGGTTTCTTTACGATAGCCTTTCTTTCTAGGGTGAGATGGTATCTCAGTGTTGTTTTGATTTGCATTTCATGGATGGCTAGAGATGTGGAGCATTTTTTCACATATTTATTCAGTTCTTTAATTTTGTCCTCTGAGAAGTGTGTGCTCATCTTGGATGCCTATTTCTGGATTGTTTTTTTAAATTTTGGGGGCCTAATGTTTTTTAGTTTTTTATAAATCCTAGAGAGTAGACCTTTGCCTGAGTGTTTGTTATTTAAGATTTTTTTTTTGAAATTTGTTTGTTGTCTTTTCACTTTGTTGGTAATTTCATTTGATGTGCAAAAACTTCTCAATAAACTTCTACCAATATGTTGGTAGAAGTTTGATAGAGATTGCATTAAATCTGTACAACAAAGAGAAGGTCCCAGTTTTTATTCTTTCGAGTATTACCCATGTGATTTGATTTTTGTTTATGAAATGTTTGCCTACCCCTATGTCTTCAAGAGTTCCTCCTACTTTATTTTCCAGGAGATTGGGTGTTTCTGTTTTAATGTTTAGATCTTTACTCCACTTTGACTGAGCTTAGTGCATGGTGATAGTCTCGGGTCAAGTTTTAGTTTTTGAGATTTAGAGAAACAGTTTTTCCAGCAAAAAGGTTATCTTTTTCCAATACACGTGTTTGGCTCCTTTGTCGAAGATCAGATGACTGAGTGTATTCATAGAGGCCTCTGCATCTTCTAATCTATTCCATTGATCATGAGGTCTATTTCATTGCCAATACCATGCTGATTTTATCACAGTAGCTTTGTAGTATAATTTCAAGTCTGGAATTGTAATGCCTCCTGCCTTGTCTTTGTTACCCAGGATTGCCTTTGCTATTCTAGGTCTTTTGTGGTTCCAAATAAATTTTAGGAATGAATTCTCTAGGTCTGGGAGGTATGTTGGTAGAAGTTTGATAGAGATTGCATTAAATCTGTACAACAATTTTGGGAGTATGGCCATCTTCATGATGTTGGTTCTTCCTA
>PVKA01052882.1:0-11493 GCA_004027165.1 Ctenomys sociabilis
ATGAGTGAGACCCTCTACCACACCCTCGAGACCCCTCCACCCCTCCAGTGCCCCCACCCCCAAGCCTGCCCAGTGAGTGAAAACTTCTGTGACTCTCTCAGGACCCTCAGATCCAGCCCAAGCCCAGGCCTGGCTAGTATGTGGGAGAGCTTCTGCACTCCCCTGTACCCCATGGGCCAGGAGCACAACAGAGAGGCACCACAGGTTCACCGTTGTGCCAAAGGGGCACAACAGGTTCACTTCCAAGGGCTGCAGCAGGAAGGAGCTGAACACAACAGCTAGATCCAAGCCAGGCATAACTGGATAAACTCAAACTTAATAGATCTGTACCCAAACTTCAGTAGGTCCTAAGGTTATAACTGCACCAAAGCTGTACACTGAAGGTCAGAGGTCAGTCCTATATGAAATGCTAAAAGCAAGATTCAAAAGGCAATCTCAGGCCTTGAGCCCACCCAGAACAAGTGCAGAGGACACTAGCTCAGCTGAAATGTATAAATTAATAGTGTCGGAATTAAAGGAAGCATTTATTCTACTGAGCCATCTCTCCAGCCCCTTGAATTTTCTTCTGCTAGATTATATTAGGCTGATTCCCTTAATCTGAGTCTCACAATATCTCTGGACATAGCAAACTTTGGACAGATTTTCTGCTGAGCCATAACACACATGAGCTGGGGTCCTTAATCCCAACTGCAACCTCTTGAATCTGGTATTTTCTGTCAGCATTCTGGTCTGAGCTCTGACCAGGATCTCCCATCAAGCTTAGCTTACAGTTTTCTAGGACTACTTTGTTCATTGCTATCTCCAAATCTTTCAAACTCCTCCCATAGCCAGTTCCAAAGGATTCTGAACCACATGATCAGGAAATATTATAGTAACGGCCCTACTTCTGATACTAAAATCTGTCTAAGGCATTTTCTTATCACTGAGACACTAAGTCCACAGTTTGTAGAGGTTTCCATTTACAGTCTTCTGGTTCTAAGACAGGGTAGCATGGCAGAGGAGAAGTCTATGGCACTGCAGCAGGAAACAGCTGCCTTCCTCAGCTTTCTCTTTTCATTCCATCCAGCTGAAAAACTATTGTTGCCACTCACACCCAGGGTGGGTCCTCTATCTTTAGTAAATCCATTCAGTCACATCCAGAATTGTGATAAACCAATCAGTACATTAATCTAGTATCACACACCCATGACTCAATATCATATACTCATGATCCGGTCATTGTCCAAAGCCCCACCTATGAGTATATACAGCGTTGGATAGACATCGACCACAACAAACACTTTGTCTGCTTCAAGTCTCTGCCTGTACTTTGCCCATTTCAGCCAATCAGTAACCATAGTCTGGGGCCCCGAGGGGATGGCTGAGAAAAAAGAGAGTAGAAGGTACCACCCTATGCATTCACAGAATCCACCTATAACTGGGTCAGAAACAATAAAAATGTAACTGTAAGTGCTCTAATTGTACACAAAGTGGGAACGGGGGGATAGGGCACACACTGTGGGCTTCCTGGGGACAAAGACTTGAATTTGGTCCAAGAGATGAACTGGCTTCCAGATGTGTCATGATATGCCTGGGCAGCTCGGAGTGGAAAACAGTTGCCTTGGACCACATACAAAATATACAACAGAGTCCCTGTACATAAGTAACAATGTTTCCTTTACTTTTTTGTATTCTTGTTACATTGTTTCAAAAGAGAGGAAGCAGCCTTCTATGCAGCAAGGTAGAGAAGCCTGCAAGTAATGGAGAGATGTGGAACTAAACCTCACTGGGACATGGCACAGAGCCAGAGATAAGATAAGCTCGCTGAGGGCTTATCCTGGAGGCTGGCTAAGGGATTCCCTGGAGGAGAGGAAGGACGCCAGACCAAGACTAGGGGGAAGAGTTTGGAAAGTACTGGAGAGCTGAATGGGGCCTGACTTTCAGGAGTTTGGCCATCCCTCCTCAGCTAGGCTTTGGGACAGTGGCCTTCCTTACTTGTGTCCAGTTAAGGTTTCCAGGAAGAATTGAAGACAAGTAAGATCACCAGGGCCACCACCTGGAAACAGAGGCCTGGATTTTAAAAGAGGTAGAGAGGGAGCCCAGTGAGAATGAAGAAGACAGGCAGGATGGAAGAGCATGAATGAGGGCGGGAACAGCAGAGCTCAAAGGTCAAGCCAAACATGACACACAAAGGCCAGGGGGCCTGGCTCCAGGATGTCCTGCCCAGGAACCCACAGTTTCCCCTTGTGCAGGCAGGGGACACATACAGTTGCTCTGCATCTCTGAAGGCTCATACTGACACCAAGGGGATGCTTAGGAAACATCTTGGCAAGGTCTCTCACTGCTGGGGAAATTCCCATGAGGGAGTGCTCAAGTCTCTGTCCCTCCTCCTTCTTTCCCTTACTCCTTGTTTCTTCTCTCTGTCTCTCTGTCTCTGTCAGTCTCTCTCTCTCTCTCTCTTTCTCTCTCTTTTCTTACCTTCCTGTTTCCCTCTTCCACCTAATGTTCTGACTTACAGGAGGAAGGGGAGGAGGAGAGGGAGAGGGGAAGGAGAAGGAGAAGGGGAGAGGAAGCCATGACTGCCTACAGAAGTCATCTGACCTATAGGCTGAGCTGCTTAAGCCCTGTGCAAGAGAACTTGGATTTTCCTGGAGAAGCTCCTAACTGGCAACTCTTGGCCACAAGGGCGGTATGCCAAAAATTCAAGTAGGAGGGCTGGACAAATAGTTCAGCAGATTACAGCGCCTGCAAGCAGGGTCAGGGGTAGGAGGTTCGATCCCTGGGCCTGCCCTGTGAGCCCCGTGCCCAGGGCACACTGAGAGGGCAATTGAGACTGGGCATGGTGGTGCACGCCTGCTATCCCAATTCTTGGGAGACTGTAAACAGGCGGATCACTACAAGTCCGATCTAGTGAGAGCCTGAACACCCTGTAGACCCTTCCCTAATAAAATAAAAAAAAAAAAAAAAAAAAATTTCAAGTAGGTGACACCCTTGAGGTTTCTTTCCAGTGGAGGATGTGCCCAATGTCTGAATGTCACATGTCTGGAGGATGTGACCTTTGACAAAAGTGCCACTCTTTCTTTACATATGCATGTGCAATACATTAACATACACTTGGACGCATACGTACATATTTGTGCACATCAGCATAGTTACACACATAATTACACAGATTTTCTTTTCTATTTCATTCAAGTTTTTATTGCTTACAAATATGACATCCGTTGGATACCACAGAGATAATATTTTAAAGGAATATTATCAATCTTTTGATGAGTGGTAACAGTTTGGGGTATATCCTTCTGTATCTGAACTGATGCAAACACAAAATTCAACAAAAATTTTTAGATCTAAAAGTAGGATTATTGCTACACTTGCTTTCAGCAACTTTTATTTTTTAAATTTTTTTTAATTTAATTTTTGATACAGGCTCTTGCTATGCAGTGAGGACTTACAGAGATCCTCCTGTCTCAGCCTCTCCAGCAGTGGGATTACAGGCATGTGCCACCATGCCTGGTTTTGGTAGGCAGCTTTGCACAGGGCCGGCAAGGCATGTGTAGTGGGCATCGAACCTGGGCCCTTGTGCATGCCAGGCTGGGACTTACGCCACCGGGCTATCTCCCCAGCTCTATCTCATTATTTTTTTTTAACAACTCACTTTTAAAATTAATACTATCTTTTGGACATTTTTATGGTTTGTGTCCAGTTGTCTCCCCAAAGCCTCACGTAGTCATGGGGTGGATTTCTAAAGTTTGTGATTAACTCATGATCCACTGGGATTATGGGAGTAAGTGCTACACCCAGCCTGGGGCAGACAGCCTGAAGGTAACCTAAGGTAGGTGTGCTCTCCGTAGCCCGATGTTGCCACTACTCCCCCCATTTGCTCTTGCTGTTTTGCTCTTCTCCGCCACCATGAGTGGCTGCTTTCTGCCATGTGCTGCTCTGCCTCGGAGCCAGCCAAGTACAGACCTCCACGAACTGTGAGCTAAATAAACCTTTTCTTCTTTAGTTTTGAGTGTCAGGTTTTTGTCCCAGCAACAAGAAAAGAGTACCTAAGACAGGCATTCCTTCAGCTTTGTATGCACAGATTGTACTTTTTCTAATGGCTGCTGCACACACAGATACTTACCCCTGCTTATGCTAACACAGACCCGTGTGTGTCTTTCCACTCAACACCCTTCCCCATCCTACACAGTCCTGTCCCCAAGGCCATCCTGGAGCTGTCCTCACTCATGGCTCCAACTGTCAAACCTGAGGTACTGATGAGTAGTTAGCCCTCACAAACACCTTGCAAACGTCACTGACTTCCCTCCCACGAGCAGAGAAGTGTAGTCCACTTGGCCTGGGCTGTGTTGCTGAGAGGACGCATGCATAATCGTCCCAGCCCCCACCTGGATGCCCAGGGACAGAAACCATGGCCTTGGACCGTGGAGCAAGGTCAGCACCAGGGAAGCACAATTGGAAGTGGCCATGGTGATGGAGGAGAGGCAGGAAATTAGTAGCTCGGTGAGAAACAAGCCGTGTCCTGGAGCAGCAGCACACCACAAGGTCTGGGGATCACAGGCCTGGGCTCACATGGCTTCCTGACATCAATTCACTGCACGACCTCAGGCAAACCTTTATCTTCTAGGCTTCATTTCCTCTTCCATAAAATGAAGGCGTTGGCTTTAATGTTCTCGGAGACTTTCCAGCACAAGCATTGTCTTGGGTCAGTGTCTTCCTCCTCCGAGCTCAGCTCCCTTTCACTAATCCTCTCCTGGGACTTGATTACCTATGTCCTCAGGAGGCTGAGGGCAGCAGAGAGGGAGTGCTAAGACCGGTACAGAGCTAGGCTAGGCCAGAAAAGTAGGCAGAGAGATCGCCTTGGAAGCCAGGGTCTCCTAAGCCTGACAAAGCCTTCCTCCTCCTTGTACAGCAAGAAGTGCTCCTTCGGGGCTTTGGAGGCATGCCTCATAGCACCTGAGGATGCACCACTTTTATTCTTGACTGTCTTTCAGCACAGGCTACCCAGCTAAGTGAGTACTTGTCTAGACTTTCTTCCCTGTTGCCCTGGACTGTTAAGGACAGTGCCTGTAATTTACTCCTTTTTACATCCCCAGGGGTCTGCACAATACAGGCTAAACTTGACTGGATGAAAAGTCACCTCGATGGTTAGCAAAACCAACTCCCAGGAGCATCTGAGCGTGCCAGGAAGGCCTGACTGTGGGTACCGTATCTGGTCTCTGAGCCCTTCTGGAACGCTGCTCCCCGCTCTGCTTCCTACCTGCCATGAAAGGGGCAGTTTTGCTATGCCATGGCCTTTAAACACAATACTCTTACCTTAGAGCTAACCAACTATGAACAGAATCCTCTGGTTGGAGACCAGATCAGGATGCATAGGAATGCAAACTCTGAATGCCATAGTTCATTGCTAGGGCTCCAAATTTAAAGGAGAGGTTTATATTTACTTATGGTTTCAGTCTGTGGTCAGCAGGCTCCCAGACAGAGCTAGCATGAGGAGGGGCATGATGGGAAAAAGCTGCTCGTGCCACAGTGGCCAGGAAGCAGAGAGAGAAAGAGAACACAGAGGCACAGGAACACCCTTCTAAGTCATGCCTTCATTAACCTGTCCCTACCAGTCAGTCCCACTTGCCAAGTTCTCACTTGCCATGAGAATTTTTGAGGAACATTTTAAATATTAACTGGAATATTCTGCCCTTGGTCTCCAAAAAGGCTCATGTCTCTCTCAGTATGCAAAATTCATTTGGTCCAGCTCTTTTTTTCAGTTTTAAATTTTTTAAAAAATGTATTTAGTACAAGGTCTACACGGTCTCACTACACAGATTGGAGTCCTAGTGATCCTCCTGTTTTCAGCCTCCAGAGTGCTGGGATTATAGACACACACCACCATGCCTAGTCTCAACTGCCATCTCAGTGCACTCCAGGGGTGGGGCTGGCACAGCACACTGAGGATTGAACCCCAGTTCCTCTGTCTGTCTAAGGAGGTGCTTTAATCCACTGAGCTATCTGGCAGGCCCTTAAATTTTTTTTAAATGTTTATCAGTTCATGTTTGCAGTACATCATGATTGCACTCATTGCTTGGAATTGGTACATGTACATAACATACTTAATTTTTGTTTCCCTTCTCCCTCTTCTCTTGTTCCCCTTCCCATTTGCAGATGACCTTGCTAAAATATCCAAGTCCAAAATTTCCTCTGAGACTCAGTTGTATTCTTAGCCATGAGCTCCCATAAAAGCTACAAAGAAAGCTGAAGTTTTCCTAAATATAATGACACAGGGTAAACATTCCCAGTCCAAAAGAGATGATTGGGGGAATAGATGGCAATTGATCCAAAGCAAAACTGAAACCCAGCAAGACAAACACTGAATCTTATAGCCGTATGCTCTTTCTTCCTTCTTATCCCAAGCAGAGTGTGGTTAGATATGAGTTCCAAAGGACTTGGCCAGTCCAGGGTCATGGCCTTGCTGACAGTAGCCCACATGGCCTCTCGCTTGGGCTGGCTGCTGCAGCTTTGCTCAGAAGAAGTTCCACATCTCTTCCATCTGTAACTTCTTGGAGTCTCCACTGAACCATCAGCTTCTCTCTCACAGCTTCATGAACTGCCTTCCCATGGGCTCCCTCACAGGAACATTAAGGCCTTCAGAAATCTGGGAGGCCAGGGATGTTCATGACACCAGAACTCTTGCATTCTGCTCATCTGCAAAAAATCAGCACCATATGGAAGATGCAAAGATCAGCCGCCAGCTTGAGCAGTAGCCAAGCCCCCTTCACTACGGCTGCAGCAGCCCGAGTGCTTAGATAGCTGAACTCAGAGATGCACTTTCTTATGAATCTCTGAATATGCAAGGCCTCAGGGGCTCTCTTCTCAAATGAAAGATGTTCATTTTGACATCTCCAGCCTGTGATGATCAGGGTCTTATTGATCTGTGAGGTGACCTCGAGGCATCTTCCCTCTTGTCCCCACACAAGGCACTTCGTTCCTTTCCAATACTAACTTTTTCAGCAGCCATGGTGTTCTTTGCCCCAGTCCTGATTTCTTTCTGGTGAAAATGCAAACTTCAAAATATCCCGTCCCGCCAGTTGCTCCTGATTCTCAGTGTAGATCACACTAACGGTAGCCGGCTATACTCATGGTACAGCCTGACCAGTAGACTACCTTGAAATTGTATAGACCTATTTAATGGTCCACCACCCTTAACCTAAGTGTCCCACAAAGTCCCAGGAAATGGGCAAAATGTAGTCAAACTTTGGTGCAGCACGGCACACATCGTCGCCTGTCTAATGGCCAGTGGCACTCCTGTTCTTAACTGAGATGTCCTGAGCCTGGACTTTACTGTCAACACTGCTGTCAATGTTCTGGTCCTCTCACCTCTGACTAGTGTCACGCGTCAATTATACCCAAAACAATCGCATCCCCAAACCTTTCCTGGCTCCTGCAAACAATGTGCAAGGCCTCCTGAAGTATGTGATCAGATAAAGCCCCAGCAACAACTCCACAGTCAGCCCTAATTTTCGTTATTAATCCCTTTTCCATCACTGGGACAACATATCTGACATCCACAGCTTAAAGGAATAGAGGTTTAGGTTGGACCACAATTTCAGTGGATTCAGAGCACTGTTAGCAGGGCTTAAAGGATCAGGACACACTTCTGAGTGTGTCTGGGTGGGCCACGCTCTGGTAGCCAGAGAAAGCGAGACTTTGGATCCAACCTCCGCGGCGAAAGGGCAGGGCAAAGGAAGGCTGTTCATCCCGTGGCGGGGAAGTAGCAGAGGCGAAGGGAGATGCTAGCAAAGGCCGTGCACACTTTCAGGCCATGCCCTGAAGGGTCTGACTCTTCCCGCTGGGACCCACCTCCAAACGTGAAGCTCTGGGGGACATTTTAGACCAAAAGTACAACATGGAAATAGAGGACTTCATGTTTGTCCTGCGGGATTCTGGTTTTTCTTTGGCTTGGACCTTTGCCACCCTTTTGTTCCACCCTGTACTGTTTACGTTGAGCATGTGAAACTTAACTTTCGAGGCTCACTCTAGAAAAGATCAAATTAAGAATAATTTCTCAAATAACTGCAGAGATGGTGTCCATGGTGAAAACCATGCTTAATGGGTTTTTTTTGTTTGTTTGTTTGTTTTTCTGGTGGAACCGGGGATTGAACTCAGGCCCTTGCCCTTGCCAGAGAAGTGTTTATTCCACTGAGCTATCTCCCCAGCCCCTGAAACTTGCCTTTTCAATTGTGAAGGGATTACAGCCAAGCCCTTACCCTGATTCTCAGAGACATTGGACTTGGACTTTTGAGCACTGTTGGAGTTGGTGAGACTCTAAGGAGGGCATTAATGTATTTTCAGTTTGTGTGACAAAGTTCATATAGTGCTAAGGAGAATGTATTTATTTTGAGATCACAGTTTAAGGAGATGTATTTGAGTAATGAGGCGACACAGGGTGACATCTGATGCTTAAACTGAATTGTCAACTTAATTTGTTGGAGAGCCACTTAGAGGGCTACTAAAACACACTTTTGGGTGTGTCTGGGTGGGCCACGGAGGCATAACTTTGGGTACTACATCTGGCCCCTGGCTCCTGGCCCCTGGCTCCTGGCCCTTGGCCCTTTCCTCTTGGAAGTTGCTCCCCTGCTCTGGCTCCTGGCTGCATTACGTGAGCAGCTCTGATCCACCATACATTTCCTGCATGCTGTTCCTCCCTGGGACCTAGGAAACCATGAGCCAAGCCATGAGTCATACGAAACTTCTTTCTCTGTAAGATGCAATAAACACCTATTGCACTCATCTGCCAAGTGTTCAATAAATATTTCTGTGTCTCTACTCTGATTGGCTACAAATGTGATATGCTTGTATTGTTTTAAATCCCAATGCTAGAAAAATGGTTACATTTAATAAATACAAAGTTTTCCAAAAATTCTATTGTACCTCCCTCCCCATAAATAATCATTATGAAGAGTTTTGGAAAGTTCTTCTATACTACCAATTTTCAACCTTACACTATTGACATTTTGGACCAGGTAAGTCTATGTAGCCTGTAACCATTCCCAGTAGCATTCTCTTAGTTGTGACAACCAAAACTATCATCAGACATTGTCAAGTGTCTCCAGGGGTCAAAAATCTTACACATTCCTGCTCCTTCCTACTCTGTATCTTTCACCCTTGTTGAGAACCAGAGTTTTACATATTTACATAGAATAAGAGCGAAGTTGAGAGAACATGTAAGTAACAGAGGTGCCTGATGTGAGGTACACACCTATAATATGAGCCACTATGGAGCCTGAGGAAGGAGGATTCCAAGTTTGAGGTGAGCTTTGGTAACTCAGCAAGAGCTTGCCTCAAAATAAAATGAAAAAGATTGGAATGTGTTTCAATAGCAGAGCACTTTCCTGGCAAGTATATGGCCTCAGTGCTTGCCTGACAAGTGCAAGGTCCTGAGTTCAATCCCTGGTATTACCAAAAGAAAAAAGTGTAGGACCTTGGGCTCAATTCCAGAGACAGACACAGAGAGACATACAGAGAGAGACAGAAACAGAGACACATGGAGAGAGACAGAGAAACAGAGTCCTTATAGAGTCAGAACTTCCTCTGTAAGTTCGTCTTACAGAAGAAGTTTTGTATGACTCATGGCTTCAGGGGGCTTGGTTCATGGTTTCTAGGTCTCAGGGAGGAACAGAGAGAAAGAGACATAGACAAAAACACATGGAGAGAGACAGAGAGATTATAAAATAAATTGGACATGACAGTGCATGCCTGTTCAGGAGGCTGAGGCAGGATGAAATTTGTGAGTTTGAGACCAGCCTGGACTACAAAATGAACACAAGATCTGAATCGCAAAGCAAGACCCTGTCTCAAAAAGATTTAAAAAAAAAAAAAAAAGATAAATACACAGCTCAACAAGTAGATACAATTTGTTGAATTTAAATTAAAATGCATGTTCTCTCATTCCTAGACTGTGTGATACCCATTCATTATTCAAGTATTTATTGTGTGTCTACAATGTGCAAGTAACTGTGCTTATGGATTTATTTTAAATTGCTTGTAACTAACTATCTAATCACCATATAACTTCAGCAGCCCCCAACTCTGAATGAGGGGAGAGAGTGGGAACCACTTATCTCCAGATTTTGACAGGTTACACCTCATTCTCCTAGTAGTACGTCCTTCTCATCTCTGTGCCCACAGACCTCCATCTGCTATTCTGGGCTGCCCTGATAGGGTGGGAAGATGAGGCAAGACAGAAAAGAGGAGGGAGAAGGTAACGATGTCGCCCAGCACCCTCCTTTTCTTTGGGACAGACAGCTGGAGTAAGGCCTTATAGAAAGATACAAGCTCAGGGGTCTTCTCAATCCACTACCCCAGGACCACAGATGTGAGCCCAGAACAAAAACTCTCTAAACGCTTTGTGACTATCTACCTAGTAGACCTATTTAATCCCAGTGTTGCCCAATTGTGTCTCAGCCTTGATAGCTTACCTGCATTTGTCTCGCAGCAAAATCTCTGGTGGCTCCCAAATCAGGTTACTGGCATAGATTCTGGGTATCGACCAATTCCAAGATTACAGTTAAAGCAAACAGCAGCATGTTAATTTTTAATTTCACTGTTGATTGATCAGTCTTCCTTTCTGTCCTATAATGGCAATCACCTTGCCCTGCAATGAAAGTCCACTTCTCTGGCCTTCCTACCCCGACCTGGGCTTTTGCGTGCAGCTCCCATGTTGTTCGGCCTTAGCCCCTTCAGGGAACTGGGACTTCTAAATTGGGCGGCCCCAGAACAGTGTGTGGTGTAACCCTGGACAAACAGCTGGTACTCTTCTGAAATAAAGAGACAGAACTAGCAGAGGTCTCTGAGGTATGAACAGAGCCTCATTTCTAACAAAAAAGAGATTGTGATCAGGAAAATGTTCCTTTCCATGGCCCCCAGTTTAAAATAAGTCACCAGATACCGCATACACTAACATTCTAGAACCACAGCCGTTCTCTGGAGTAACTACCACAGCACAACCCAAGGGCAGAAATCAGGCACGAGGTATCCGACTACCACACGAGAGTTCTCTGATTTACTAAGCCTCTCAGCTTGCATCAACCGTCTCACCATCCTGGGAGACAATTATCAGCATCTCCATGACGTAGAGGGGGAAATGGAGGGCACGAGGCCTGCCTACCTTTGCAGTTTCTTTCTCTAGGGGGCCTAGTCATTCAGTGTGGAGAGCAGACACATTTTTTTCCTTCTTTTTCTCTTTTTTGCCTTTTGAAGCCAAAGTGGTTTCAGTTTGAAAACCACATGATAAATTTACCATAGGTCAAGAAATGCAACAGAAACAAAATTGTTCCATATGGGATGAAATGTATTCTTGTATTTTATACCATTTGTCTGCACTGTCACTAACTGCAGAGAAAACATTCTAACACTATACTTTGCAGCCTCAAACCATTTCCCAGGGGCAGTTCTGCTAAAAATAAAGTTAAATGAAAAATATGATTGCAGCCTGAGTGAATCTTGAATGTTAGTCAGAGA
>PVKA01052883.1:0-11486 GCA_004027165.1 Ctenomys sociabilis
CAGAGTAGTGTGGTGGATGATTAGAATGAAATAATGGTGATGACTTTGATGTTGGCCATGTGTGCCAAAGTTCCCATGACAGTGGAATGGAACAAAAATCAACTGATACACACACACACACACACACACACACACACACACACACACACACACACACACAGAGCATGCACACCTCTTTTATTCACATGATGGAGAAAATAGCAATATGAGTATATATTTGACTAGTTGATGTTACAAAATTGCTATACAGCAAAATAGTACAGAACACTCCAATGTTAGAACTATGTCAGAAAATAAAGTGAAAGTGTTGGTATGCGTGCAGTGTATTGGATAGAATGCCAGCAGTGATTCAGTGTTGGAAGTTGTAACATGAAATGGTTACAATGAAATGCTTACATGAAATGGTTATATAAGATGTTATGAAATACATAAAAGCTGAAATGCAAATAAAACATTCTTATTTACCAAGAGCCTTATTCAAAAATTTATTATTATTATTTTTTTAATTTTTTGTCTTTTTGAGACAGGGTCTCACTATGCAATTCAGGCTGGCCTTAAGCTCACTTTGTAGCTCAGGCTGTGCTTGAACTCACAACAATCCTCCTGCCTCAGCCTCCCAAGTGCTGAGATTACAGTCATGCGCCACCAGGCCCAGCAAAAATTCATTATGACACCTCACTAGCTGAACTGATAGCATTCATAAGTCTGCTGTACTTAGCACAAATTTCACATGGTGATAACAATGTAAGACTTACAGAAGAGAGCAGAGCCACCCATCATGTTCTGCTGAGCTCTGTTCTCTCCAGCACCTTCCAGCCCACCAGTGCCTCGTACTCTTTTTTTTTTTTTTTTTTTTTTTTTTTTTTTTTGGGTCTTTTTGAGACAGGGTCTCACTATGCAGTTCAGGCTGGCCTTAAGCTCACTTTGTAGCTCAGGCTGGTCTTGAACTCACAACAGTTCTCCTGCCCCAGCCTCCCGAGTGCTGGGAAGTGCCTCGTACTCTTGCTCCATCAGGAATAAGCCACCATGTCTTGCCAGTTCAGCATGTCCTTCCACAGGGGGACAGCCACTCCTTCAGCACAGTCTCTACTATCACCCCGTCTCTTGCACCAGTTTCAGCAGCTTGTCTCATTCTAGGGCTGGTGGTGGTGGCAGGATCAGCCTTGGGGGTGCTAGTGGAATGGGTGCTATGGCAGCCAAAGCCTTTACAATTTGGGGGGGCACCAAGAGGATTTTTATCAGTGCTAGTGGCAGCTGCTTTAGGAACAGATTTGGTACTGGACCTGGAAGCAGCTTCAGCTTTGGAGGTGGAGCCAGCAGTGAATTTGGTTTTGGCAGTGGAGCTGGTGGTTTTGGGCTTGGTGGTGGAGCTGGCTTTGGTGGTGGCTGTGGGGGTGCTGGCTTCCCTGTGTGTCCCCCTGGCAGCATCCAAGAGATCACCATCAACCAGTCTTCTCACTCCTCTGAATCTATGTATCGACTCCACCATCCAGCATGTGAGGACTGAAGAGCAGGAGCAGATCAGACCCACACTAACAAGTTTGCCTCCTTCATCAACAAAGGTGTGGTTTCTGGAACAGTAGAACACGGTTCTAGACACCAAGTGGACCCCGCTCCAGGAGCAGGGCACCAGGACAGTTAAACAGAGCCTGGGTCCTTTGTTTAAACAGTACATCAACAATCTCAGGAGGCAGTTGGACTCAACCCTTGGAGAGAGAAGGCGCCTGGACTCAGAGCTAAGAAACATGCAGGACCTGGTAGAGGATTTCAAGAATAAGTATGAAGATAAAATCAGTAAGCACACCACCAATGAGAATGAGTTCGTGATGCTGAAGAAGGATATAGATGCTGCCTATATGAACAAGGTGGAGCTAGAGGCCAAGGTGGATGCACTGATCTTATGATCAACTTCACCAAGATGTTCTTTGATGCACAGCTGTCCCAAATACAGACACGGGTCTCTGACACCTGTGGTGCTGTCAGTGGACAACAGCTGCAGCGTGGATCTGGACAGCATCATTGCTGAGGTCAAGGCCCGGTATGAGGACATTGCCGACCACAGCCAGACTGAAGCTGAGTCCTGGTAGCAGTATGAGGAGCTGCAGCAGACAGCTGGCAAATATGGTGATGACCTCCGCAACACCAAGCATGAGATTTCCGAGATGAACCGCATGATCCAGAGGCTGAGAGCTGAGATTGACAATGTCAAGAAGCAGTGCACCAACCTGTAGGCTGCCATCGCTGATACTGAGCATTGTGAGGAGCTGGCTCTCAAGGATGCCAGGGGCAAGCTGGCAGAGCTTGAGGATGACCTGCAGAAAGCCAAACAGGACATGGCCCAGCTGTTGTGTGAGTACCAGGAGCTCAAGAACACCAAGCTAGCTCTGAATGAGGAGATTGCCACCTACCACAAGCTGCTGGAGGGCAAGGAGTGCAGACTGAGTAGAGATAGAGTTGGACCAGCCAACATCTCGGTTGTCACAAACAGCATGTCTGCTGGCTATGGTGATGAAAGTGACTTTGGCGACAGCCTCAGTAGAGGCCTTATCAGTGGTCTTGGTGGAGGTGGCAGCAGCAGCTACTACTCCAGCAGCAGTTATAGTGTTGCCTTAGTGGGGGTGGGGGGCTCTGGCTTTAGCTCAAGCACTGGCTGAGGAATAGGTGCAGGTTTTGGTAGTGGTGGGAGCAGTGGCTCCAGTGTCAAGTTTGTCTCCACCATTTCTTCCTCCCAGAAGACCTTCAAGAGCTAAGAAGAGCCTTCTACGTAGTGTTGTCCCCTGCAGGCCTGAGGATCCCATGGAGTCCCCTCTTGCAGACAGTCTCCCAAGTTTTCTCTTTTTCTGGAGCAAGCCCACTGCAGAGCCTTATTCTTTGGCTCCTAGGAGGACCAATTCCTGGTTTCTTGCCTCCCACATCACAATTCCATCTTTTGCTTCAATCAGTCTTTTAGTCCCCTCAGCATGGCCCTCTATGATAGAGGAATTGAAAGCTTTTTCTTATCATGATCAGAACAGAATTTGCACCCCAGCACCCACCCTGACCTGGCTCTGACTACCAGAGTATGTTCAATAAATGCTTTTATAATTTAAAAAAAAAGACTTACAGAAGAGCAGTGGGTCAAAACATGGCATAAAAATTTATGTTTTTGTAGATGCAAAGACTTATTATGCTTTCAACTTAGACATTTATCCTAGAACTTAGCCACCAGGTCTTTCTTCATACAATAGTAAAAGAATGATGTTGTGAACATACTTGTTGCTCCCATCTCCCAAACTAATTGGAATGTGACATTTGGCATTTGTTTTACCCATATTCAGTTAATATTACATTTGCTAACAGGGCACAAGTTGACCAATGTACAGCAAGAACTGTACACAGGCTCAAAGCAGAAATTTCAAATAAAAATGTTCCAATTTCAAAATAGAGAATTGTACAGGTCAGTCTTTGACTTTCAGAAAGATATAACATTGACCTCCTATATGACAAAGAAAAGCAAACTAGTACTGAGATTGCCAACATTTCACCATAATGGAAATATTGATATGCAAACCTTGACAAAACAGAAGCATGAGATGGAAACTTTCAGCAGCAAAACCAAACAAAAAAATGGAATAAATGTTGAGTTATATAGCAACTATGATGTTACTTGAAACACAGAACGTTAGCCAATGGTTGTTTTTTTGTTTTTGTTTTTGTTTTTAATTTTTAATTTTTGTTTTATTGAAATACAAATATCAATGAGACAGTTTTAAGATACCTTGACAAGATGGATTTGATAAATTAAAACATTGCAAACTGTTTCCATAATGTTTTGGTATCATAGAAGGTGCATACATGATATTATACTTACAGACATTATACCGTATGTCTCTTATCAGTAAATTAAGAGAGTGTAGCTGTTTGTGTATCTTATTTTTTATACCTGAATTACATCAAAGATTCAATAATTAATACTTTCTACCTTGTTATTTTCCTAGTGGTTGTCCATAGTACTAGAAGCCGACATAATATCCTGTCCAACCACCATTAGTGCAAATCTTGCCTCTCATAGAATTATGTAGAAGCACGGCGTTATCTATTCCAACTGTACTGTCCATACACACACATCATGGTTCTTCCTTTCTATACCCCTTCCTTTGTCTGTACCTGTCAAAGATGGGCAATCCATTGTCATTCAGTTAATTTAGGTGCCTGAACTCAACAACACAATCCAACAGAGCCTAACATTCCACAATAGTGAGTTATCCGAAGAAGTTATTGACCATAGCTATTTACAGCTCAGCTTATTATTATGGCCCCGTGGTGTATACTTCATTTTTATACTTTTCTGCTTAGCCAATGGTTGTTTTACTCAATCTTAAACATGTATGGCCTAGATTGATAGTTTACAAAGCAATTTACAAGTGAAAAATGTCTATGTGTGTCTTGTTTTTTTTTTTTTTTTTTGGCAGAACTGGGGATTGAACTCAGACTCTTCAGCTTGCCAGGCAAGAGCTTGTTCTATTGAGCTATCTCGGCCCCAACAAGTGCAAAATGTCAGAGAAATTTTCTGAGTATTAGGACTGGAGCCCGTAAGAAATCATTTACAGCGACAAACAAGATATTTATGCCTAAGTACAGCATCACAAAGACTTACTGCAACAACTAGAAAGCAAAAAAGATATCAACTGTGGTCTATTAAGAAAGTACAGGAAAACAAAACACATACTATCAGTATAAGCGATTATATCAGTCAGTTTTCCTAGAGTTGCAGATATAACATAAGATATACAAATGTTTAAGAAATTACAAGATTGGCTTATGAGGGTCAGCCACAGAGTCAGATGAGGAAGCCTACAGATGCAGTTCAGGGACTGGAGTTCACTGCAAATCCGTATCAAAAGGCCAGTGGATCTCCAACGGAAACTTGATGAGTACATGAGAAGACTGAAGGATCCAAAGTGGAACCCAAGAGTATGTGCTAGAAGCCAGGTCAAAGCTGACAGCAAAAACTGGAGCTCCTCTGAGGAAAAATGGGACCGTTTGTCCTTCCTTATTTTCCTATAAGTAATGAGGACTGGCAAGATAGCTCAGTGGACTAAGTGCCTGCTTAGACAAGTGCAGAGACCAGGGTTCAATTCCCCACACCACATGCCACACAAGCCCCACCCCCAGGTGTACAGATGAGCCCCCAAGACCAGGCATGGTGGTGCATGCCTGTAATCCCAGCTCTGGGTAGATGGAAAACAGGAGGATCACTAGGAGTTGAGCTATAGAGAGACCAGAATGATGAATTGCTCTAGGGTAGGGCCTCTGGGCTGATTTCGTTAATCTCTTAGCTTCTCTTAGATTTAGTTAATACAGTTGATCAACCACTACTTTTGTATGGAGCACGCAGTTGTCATATGTGAAGACTTACCTTAGGTGTGACAGTTGAAGCAAAACTTATATCTGTGGTAGACTTCAGTTTGTGTTTACACTGTAGTTCATATAGGTTTTTATTGTTACCTTTTAGGTGTTTTCTTTTTTTTTTTTTTTTTTTTTGGTGGAACCGGGGATTGAACTGAGGCCCTTATACTTGCCAAGAAAGCATTTCTTCCACTGAGCCATCTCTCTGGCCCCATTTTTAGGTTTTCAAAGCAAGCAAATAGCTGGTGTGAAAATGTTGATGTCTATTCTAAGCACTCATTACATTTTTTATATTGTATTTTATTGACATCTTATTTCCCTGCTAAATGCATGTTGTATAATATAGTAGGAGATTCCTGGCAAAACAGGAAGAGTTGGCCTACTTTGCTCAGGGACCAGGGTTGGATCCCCAGTCCCCCACATGCTGCACCAGCCCTGCCCCTGGGCATGCTGAGGCGGTGACTAAGTAGGGTGGGGTGATGCATGCCTGTAATCCCAGAGCTGAGGAGGCTGAAAACAGGAGGATCACTATGAGTCCGAGCTGCATAGTGAGACCCTGTACCAAATACGTTAAAACAAAACACAAGAAGAGGTGAACAAGACTGCCACATAGGAAAGGAAAGGTAAGCACACATGCTGTAAGCATAAGCAAGAGGTATGCCTGAATATACAGTTGTCATGTATGAAGACTGCCTAGGATGTCACAGTTTAAGCAAAGCTTACTTTTATAGTAGAATTCTATTGCTGTTTTTGTTGTAGTTTATATAGGAATTTACTGCTTTTAGGTTTTGTAAAGAAGTACACAGCTCAGGGGCTGGGGAGATAGCTCAGTAGCACAAAGGCCTGAGTTCAATCCTCAGTTCCACAAAAAAAAAAAAAAAAAAGTACACAGCTGATACGATACGTTGATGTGTGTTCTAAATGCACAGTACATATTAAGAATTTAATAATTTATTTTATTGATATTTTATGTTCCTGTTAAGTACATATTATATAACATAATAAGAACCTCTTGACAAAACAGCAAGACCAGAGATATTAAGTATGCCCTACAAAAAGGCCAGGAAAGCAAAAGATGTGCTGTCAGGAAAAGTGATGTATGTGTATGGAACATGCTGTTATCATGTATGCAGACTGTGATAAGTAAAGATTTTTTATAGAGTGCTATTGATATTTTCATTGTAGTTTATATGGGAATTTATTTCTGATGTTCTTTTTTAGACTTTGTGCACCAAAAAACAGTAGATGTTGAAAACTTTGATGCTTTTTTTTATAAACAATAGATATTAAAAACTCAATATTTTTGTGATTTTTCCCGTTAAATACTCATTGTTCAATACAGGGAAATAGCTCAGTAGAGTAAGCAGCCCCCGTCCCAAAAAAAAAAAGTTCAGTGGATTAAAGCTCCTGCTTAGGCAGATGCAGTGGCCAGAGTTTGATCCCCAGCATGCCGTGCTAGGTGCCAAGATGGTAATTGAAACTGGGTGTGATGGTGTGCGCCTATAATCCCAGCTCTTGGGAAGCTGAACAAAGGTGGATCACTACGAGTCTGATATATGTATTGAGACCCTGTGGACCCTGTAGACCCTGTCCTAAAATACAAAAAAATAAAAAATAAAATAAATAAATTTAAACGCGATAATTACTATCTTTATAAACTTGATGCTTTCACTAATTCAGAATTGTTAGTTTAAAAAGGAGAACAGGACTCCTGAGAAACAAATTGGGGAGGATTCAAATATTGCCATTTAACACTTTCTCTTGAGAGCAGCCATAGGAGATCATGTCCAGGGCTTTTACATTCTGTCCCCTTACGTGTTAACCATGTTGTCTGGAAAAAAACCAAATCCATTGATGATGTTTGTATCTGGCATGCCATCATTGAAAAGCTGAAATGAGTCACAAACCCAAGTTTAGCCTACACTGACTCCAGTTGTCTAGCTTTGATAGCACTTCCATTATTTACAGATAGGTCAGATTAGTCTATCCAGGAGGGACAGTAAGATAGGCTGTTTTTCTGATGCAGCTTTTGAAACTAAAGTCAGATAGTGCTGTTAATAAAACCACCAAAAGAATGATTTCCCTCCCAAAATAGTGTTACAGCATTGTCAGGAGTCTTGCAATTGGATTCCCGTCTTGTAATCAATCCCACCTTATCTGTCAGCTTTGCTTGTAATGGACTGTTGGCTTCAGGAGATTGGGTTATTTAAACCTTCCTGCAGTTCAGAAGAAATGTGATCTTTGGCATTTTCACCCTCCTAAAGTGGGAAGCATCCTTACAACAGCACTACTGAGGCTATGATGTTGCGGGTCTTTCTTGTGCTGGGAAAGCCTTGTGGAACTAATGCTGAGTGAGAAGAGCTGTGATGGTATTTGGTTGTTTTGTTTTTGGTGCCAAGAGCGTGCTTACCCAAGTTGGATCTGTTTGTTTCTGAGTCCTTAGTATAGTTCTTACTCTTTCCTTTTACACATGCCATCTTTATTGTATCACTAAGGGAAGAACTGGATGAGAAATGTAGCTTGCCATAATTTTTGCTTTGACTTAATGTACCTTTGGGAAACTATTGAAGACCTTTATGATCCGAAAAACATTTTAACAAGCTGGGCACAGTGACACCTGTTTCTAACCCCCACCCCCTGCTACTCTGAGGCTGAGCCAAGAGGATTACAAGTTCTGTCTCAGTCTGGGCACTAAGCCAGATCCTGTCTCAAAAGTGCTAGAGATGTATCTCAGTCGTAGACTGATTGTCTAGCATGTGTTAGGCCTTGGGATTAATCACTCCTACTGAAAAAGTTCCATAAGTAATTTTGCAATTAATTTAGGCTTGGCTTTGTGCAGTGTATGCTCTGTCACAAACTTACAATACCAGCATAACAACAATATTGATGCTTTTAATTTTGTGAGGTACAGAACCATAGAACTAAGAGTCAGAAATGCTTGAACTTTGCTTTTTATTAATAACAGATTGTATTTAGCTTTTCCTTAAGTTGGGTTCTTATCAAAGAATGAGAAGACTAATGATAACATTTTTTTGCTGAATGGCAAGAGACACTTGGGTGGTATTTTGTACTTTTGTCTTAATCTTTCACATAATTTTACTTTCTCCCTTCAACCATAATAATAGGATATCAAACTTTGTCTTAATTGGTGGGTCTGTAAACACAGGCTTATCCATTCCACTCACAGGCAAGGCAAATGCTGCTTCTTAAAATGGTCCTACCATGGAGCTTCTGGCCATCCAACCCAAGTCACCCCTTGCCTGGCTTTATCTTCACTATATATTGTGCAGCCACTTCACTGAATCTCATCCTGGACCTTAACTTTTCCATGGCTTCCATAATTTTGTTGTGTTTCCCACATACAATGTGTCAGACCTTTACTGCATTGCACCATCTTTGGAGGCCTTGAGCCTTCTTGTCAACACTATTACTCCCAGAGGCTGCTCCCCCTTTTCCCCCTTTTCCAGAACCACTTTTTCCTTTGGGCGGCATCTTTGGAATTCAATTTTTTTTTTTTTAATGTATTTGGTATAGGGTCTGCAGGGTCTATAGGGTCTCACTATATAAATTGGACTCATAGTGATTCTCCTGTTTTCAGCCTCCCAAAAGCTGGGATTGCAGGCATGTACCACCATGCCCAGTCTCAATCACCATCTCAGTGCACCCCAGGAGTGGGGCCAGCATGGCACTCTGGGGATCAAATCCTGCCCGCTGTGCTTTGCCTAAGCAGGTACTTTAGTCCACTGAGCTATTTGCCTGGCCCAGCACTTTTTTTTTAATAAGTTAAGGTACTCTAGTAGGAGTGTTTGTTTGTTGAGTAGCCCAGGCCGGCCTCAAATTCATGTGATCCTCCTGCCTCAGCCTCGCAACCACCAGAATTGCTGGTGTGCACCACCACATCCAGTTGAGCCATTTCTCTAACAAAAAGAAACTGTCATTTTGAGGGAGTACACATAGTTTTTTATAGCAGGGAAGAATGAATCTCAGGGTTGTTATTTGTATAAATAAATGTAGAAGTCTATCAGGACAGCTTGCATGAGTAAGCACCTTTCAGTAGCTTATGAGTGACTACAGACAGGTTTGAGCCAGTAGAAAGAAACTATGACTTGTAAAAAATAGAAACAAAAGATAGTGGGCCAGTGAGATAGTTCAGCAGACTAAGTGCCTGTTTAAGCAAGCGCAAGAACCTGGGTTCAATCCCTGGCACCACAGGCTGCACCACATCCCCCCCCATATGCAGAGCCAGCCATAAGTCCAGGTGTGGTGGTGCTCACCTGTAATTCCAGCTCTGGGGAGGCTGAGAACAGAAGGATCACTACAAGCCTGAGCTACGTAGTAAAACCCTGTACCAAATACTTTAAGAGGAAGGAAGGAAGGAAGGAAGGAAGGAAGGAAGGAAGGAAGGAAGGAAGGAAGGAAGGAAGGAAGGAAGGAAGGAAGGAAGGAAGGACGGACAGAGGGAGGGAGGGAAGGAAGGAAGGAAGGAGGGAAGGAAGGAAGGAAGGAGGGAAGGAAGGAAAGCAAAGCAAAGCAAAGCAGTACTGTTTTGTATAAGGATCAAGGTAGAGGTAGCAGGTAGTGCATGCCTGTAATCTGAGCACTCAGCAGTCTGAGGCAGGAGGATCATTACAAGTTCAAGGCCAATATAGGCTACAAAGTGATTTCAAGTCCAGCCTGAGCTGCATAGTGAAACCCTGTCTCAAAAGAAAATCAAGGAGTGTCAGGGAGATGACTCAGTGGAATAAGCACTTCCCTGGCAAGTGCAATGACCTGAGTTTAATCCACAGTTCTGCCAAAAAGAGAATCAAGGAGAGCTAGGTATAGTGGTACAGCCTGTAATCCTTTGCTGGCTCTGAAGACTAAAAAAGGAGGCCAGACTAGGGGTAGTTTAGCAAGACTTTAGCACAAAGTAGGCAGATAAATAGATAGGAAGGATATAGCTCAGTGGTAGAATGTTTGTCTAGCAGGCTCAAAGCCCTGAGTTCCTTCTCCAGTACTAGGAGGAGAAATGAATCATAGTGAAATGTATGCCCCTGGTAATTAGGTAAGATTTGGAGGAAACAGAGGCTTATTTTTAGGCCAGTAGATTCATATAGCCATCTTTTTTTTTTTTTTTTCTTCAGTATTGGAGATTAAACTCAGGACCCTGCACTTGCCAGGCAAGTGCTTATTCTACTAAGCTGTCTCTCCGGGTCCATAAAGCCATCTTTAAAAAGTATTATTTTACTTTCTCAAATGTAGAAATACATGTTATAATAACTTTTGAAGTTATTATGGCTGGGAAGAATGAAAAATGTTAATTTTTCTTTCTGATCTCACAGTTGACTTATTGTCATGTGATGACTTACAGTGTCATCCTGTGTGATACCCTTGAAGCTGAAAGTGAGATATAAAAGTAGCTGAGGCTAGAATCAGGACTTAAGCAATTAGAATGAGAAAGTCAACAAATCCCTCCTCAGAAATCAACAGTGTGGGGCCAGGGAGATGGCTCAGTAGTATAAGTACTTCCCTGGCAAGCGCAAAGGCCTGAGTTCAATCCCCAGTTCTGCAAAAAAAAAAAAATCAACAGTGAGATATAATACAGTTGTCAGAAATAACCATTTCATGGCTCTAGAAATAAATATAAGCAGCAATTTAAGAAATTGCTGAACGTCAGGTAGAAACAATGGAAATCTTTCTAGTTCTTGCCTAAAATTCCTCCTTCTCTTTCCTGTTTCCTCCATTGGTATAGTGGATCTGCTGGAGTGGTACAGGCTGTGAAAACTAGTAGCTTGGCTTGCCACAGTGAGTTCACTTGACTTGGGACAGAAAGTGAAGAGCTTTTAACCACCTATTGTCAGTAAAGGTAATGATCTCAATGGTGAGTCAAAAAAGAGAGCTGGAGGTCTGTGTAGGGCCTCAGGTCTGTGTAGGGCCGCTGACGCGGGTCTATATTACACAGGATGGGTTTTGTTAAGGTTGTCAAGAATAAGGCCTACTTTAAGAGGTACCAAGTGAAGTTTAGAAGACGACGAGAGGGCAAAACTGATTACTATGCTAGGAAACGCTTGGTAATTCAGGACAAAAATAAGTACAACACACCTAAATACAGGATGATA
>PVKA01052884.1:0-11493 GCA_004027165.1 Ctenomys sociabilis
CCCTTTTGCTTGCCAGAGAAGCACTTATTCCACTGAGCCATCTCCCCGGCTCCACTGTGGTACATTTCTTTGAGATTTTTTTTTTTTTTCTATACCGGGGATTGAACTCAGGACCCTGCACTTGCCAGGCAAGCGCTTATTCTTCTGAGCTATCTCCCTGGCCCTACATTTCTTAAAATTAGGAAAACAACCCTGGGGCATAAGTATTAACTAGACTCTAAGATGAACTTGCATTCCAGCAGCTTTTACAGGTTTTAATTCCAGGATCCAATCGAGGGCACCGAGTGGCATTTAATCATTACGCCTCCTCAGCCACCTGGTCTGTGACAGTCCTTCAGCCTCCCCTTGCGTTCCCTGCTCTTGCTGGGGCTGCATGCAGTGGGAGTCCTCTCTCCAGCAGATGAGAAGCAGCTATAAGCATGACAGCCTGGACAAAGGGGAGCCCTCAGCTCTTATTTCTCTGGCCACAAGCAAAACAAAATGAAACAAAAGTGCTAATGCATTGTTTTTAGCTTGTATTTCAGTGTAAGGGTGGGAGGTTTCTTTCAGGCCCAGACTGGGATGATGGCTTTGCAGAAGAGCAGCACAGAAGCGAAGTGTCTTCTTCTGTGTAACAGGAGGATGTGATGGTACCAGGACTCGTCACTGGGGATCTTAACATTAGGCAGCGTTGGTCAAGTCTCCATTGTAAAATTACTATTTTCCCTTCTTCCACGCTGTATATGAACACTGAGTCCAGCCCACAAGCAAGGAGACCAAGAATTAAGCTCCACCTCTCAAGGGGTGGCACTATTTACTCTATGGAACTGAACTGTAAGGAAGATTCATCCTTTGTTCCCATTTATTGAATCATTAATTTATACTAATGTGCCGGGCATGGTGGCGCAGGCCTGTAATCCCAGCACTTGGGAGGCTGAGGCAGGAAGATTGTTGTGAGTTCGAGACCAGCCTGGGCTACAAAGTGAGCTTAAGACCAGCCTGAACTGCATAGTGAGACCCTGTCTCAAAAAGACAAAAAAAAAAAAAAAAAAAAATTATACTAATGTATAAACTTATTTGTAGTCTGTACTTCAAGTTGTAATCCAATACCACACTATGCTTTTTCCCTCAATTTACTACATCTTTGGCCTCTGGGACTCTTTCAAGTTGGTTCCTGTGGCTCTTTGATATCTCCCATTAACTCATGTTTTCATTGCTATAATGAAGTACCTGAGACAGGCTAACTTTATAAAGGAAAGAGATTTATTTAACTCAAAGATTTTGAGCCTCAAAGTCCAAATACTATGCAGAGGTTTTGAAGAGCACCTTCCCTGTCCAGCTGTGTCACCTCCTGGTAGGCAGCAATTGCAGGACAAATGTTGGAGTAAGTACTGGTGTTGCCAGGCCAGAAGCCAGAGAGCTGGGTGGGTCTAGGCTCAGGCCTTTAGAGCAATGGCCTGTTGAGAATTGTCAAAGGGTCACATAAAAACTACCATGCTCCCTTCTGAAGGCAGCACCCCAACTGACCTAAAGAAAACCTCCCACTAGGCCCCAGTTCTTCAAAGCTCACCAGCTGCCACTAGCTGTCCACTGAGGACCAAGCCACCAACACATGAACCTTCAAGGAAGACAAGTAACATCCCAACCACAATACATCCTCCTTGTATATGTTCTTGTCTGTGTGGTGCGCAGGAGCAAACCCACAGCTTCCTGCATGCTCGGTGAGCGCTTTGTCACTTAGCTACACCCCCAGTCCTGATCTAGCTTTTTATTCCTAGCAAACATTTACATATTTATATAGCTGTGTTAGACAGGAGCTGGAAGGAGTGAAGTGAGGAGGGGGAGAAAGCTTGCTGCCTTTCAATATCTATTCTCTTTTTCCAAAATCACAGCAATTGCGCTGGGGATGTAGTGACAGAGAAACCTACATTTCCTAGCCAATATACAGTTGTATGTGTCTCTTGATTAAGTTCTGGACAATGACTTGTAAGCAAAAGTAATATGAACTATTTACTAACTTCTTTTTTTAAAAAAAGTCTAGGGTTGAAGCTAAATAGGGTGGTGGGTGCCTATAATCCCAGCACTCTAGAAGGCTGAGGCAGGAGGCTTGCAAGTTTGTGCTTAACCTGGAAATCTATCAACTTAGTAAGATCTTGTGTTAAAATTAGAAAATTAAATGTTTTCATTGTGCATTTAGAAAATGTACCAATAAAATTGCTTTTTAAAATATTTTAAAAGGGCCAGAGCTGTAACTCTGTGCCAAGGCACTGGGGTTGAGAGAGAGAGAGAGAGAGAGAGAGAGAGAGAGAGAGAGAGAGAGAGAGAGAGAGAGAGAGAGAGAAAGGATGAGAATGCCCTGAAACCCTCTCTTCCTCCTCTGGGCTATTGACTGAGAGTGACAGCGATAATGCCCATTTGCTATTAGCTGTAGCAGAGAGCTAAATCTAAAATGAGGGGGTAGTTTCTTCAGTAGCTAAGTTGAAGAAGTCCCCTCAAACTGTCTCTGTCCCAGAGAGTCCTAACACCACATAGCAGGACAAGCAAGACTCTCAGAGAGCAAACATCATCCCTGAAACAGTGTGCGGTTCTGTGGCCTGCTAGAAATAGGTCTTGGGAAGGCACACCAGTGGGGTGGTGAGGTGCTGGACTCTAGAAGCCCAGAAGCTAACACCACTCTGTCACTTGCATTGCTTTACACATTCACCCAGAGGCTCTGTGTGTGTGCATATGGGTTTTTTTCTCCAAAGATTAAAATATTTCTCTGTGGCCCTTCTCTTGCATCACATCCCAACCATGGGCCTGCCACAGGCTGAGCAAATCCAGCTACCTCACTGCTCCAGCAGCCACACCACTGCTGGGAGCACACGGCCAAGCTGGGGAAACCAGACCCTTGAGTAAAGACAGTTGTCATAGAAAAATAGGATGTCTGAGACTGACATCGAAGAAGAGTGTGTTCTTCGTGGTTGGTGTGTCCCACTTGACATTGGCAGGGAAGAAATTAGTAAGCCCATGGCAGCAGATTGGAAGAGGCCAAGAGGCAGCTTCTGTGTGGAGTCCACTCCACACAGAAAGGAAGAGTCCAAGAAGATTTTTTCTTTTTAATATATATTTTTTTTGTGTGTGGGGGGAGGAATCTGTGTATTCCTAAAGCACCAACAGAGTTTGAGCAATCAACTCATTCCAACTCACTCAATTCTGAGTACTAAAGACCATGCTGACCTGATATGGAGATACAGCAAGAAAAAGTGGAGGGCCAGGAATATAGCAGAGAGGCACAGCATGTACCTGGCGAGCACAAGGTCCTGAGTTTAATTCCTAGTGTAAGCAAGCAAGCAAGAGCCCAGTGTCTGTCTGTGAGTGGGCCATGACCAATCAGGAACGAGGTTAAATATGTCACGATCCCTGCAGTTGTGATGTGCAACAGCCATATGCATGAGTTGAATTGGTGACAAAGTCACAAGGACTGCTAATGCCACAGGAGCTGCCTACATTTATAAATATAGAAAATATTAAGTTGGTCAAAAACCTAATATTTTTATCCCATTCAAGTTCACAGTCCCCCACAAGCCTGTGCACAGGTGGTCGGCTCGGAACCCCTGCATTTAGTGCAACAATCAAAGGGAGAAAGCAGAGCAATAGCTCTCATATTATTGCAGAAATTGTGCGAGGTAGCAGGGGGAGCCCAGGCACAGGGAATCCCATGCCCGCTGGGGCAATGGCTGTGAGCGCTGGCAGGGCTCAGGCCATGCTGCACCCTCAGAGCATCTGGTCTTCATGGCCCTCAGTGATTCCACACAATGTCCTCTGTGTACTCAAAGTCCATCACCCCCCTAAGGCTCCAACTTGTGAGCCTTCATAAATGAGATTTGCATTGATGTTGGTTTGCCATGATGCCTTATTTTTTGGAATTAAAAAAAAATTATTGGAAATAATTTTAAACTTTTAAAAAGCTGCAAAAGTGGTAAAGAATACTCAGCCACTTGATCATGTACACCAATTTTGAACATTTTGTTCTATTTATTACTCCCTCTGTTCAAGTATATATCATATGAAGGTATGCATACATATACTCTACATAGACACAGATAATTTTAAACATTTTTTTTTTTTTTTTTTTTTTTTTTTTTTTGGTCTTTTTGAGAGACAGGGTCTCACTGTGCAGTTCAGGCTGGCCTTAAGCTCACTTTGTAGCTCAGGCTGGTCTCGAACTCACAACAATCCTCCTGCCTCAGCCTCCCGAGTGCTGGGATTACAGGCATGCGCCACCACGCCCGGCTAATTTTAAACATTTGATCTCTGGCTTGCCATGCTGGTTCCACCCATGGGGTGTGCTGAGACTGCGATTAAGACTGGGCATTGGCACAAGCCTACAATCCCAGTGCTAAGGAGGCTGAGGCAGGAGGATCATTTGCAAGTTTAAGTCCAGTTTGTGCTGCAAAATGGGGTTAAGGCAGCCTGAACTGCATAGTGAAAGTCTGTCACAAAAGAGCTAAAAATAATAAGATAAAAGTAAGAATTCTTCTATGCTGCCATAGAAGTAACATGGCAGCATTTAAATTTCCTAAATTTGATCTTTGTAAGATGAAAATATGAGTATATTCCTACCTGAAAGTTGTACTCAAGTATCTATGAGTAAAGACACATGTTCTATGCAGCCTACTCTCAAAATTTTTTTTTTTTTTTTTTTTTTTGGTGCTATAATTCTTTTTTTTAAATTTATTTTATTTTATTGAGAAACAAATAGCAATGACACAGTATTAAAACTGATTAACAGGACAGTTTCAATAATTAATACATTGTACATTGTTATCTTATTGGTTATCCATAGTAGAAGAAGCAGACAGGATATCCTGTCCAAATACTATTAGTACAAATCTTTCTACTCATGAATTAAGTGAAAGTAGCTGTATGTCTATCTTAGCTATTCTGTATATACAAACACAAAATGGTTCTTCCTTTGTAACTCCCCCCCCCCTTTTTTTGGAACCAGGGATTGAACTCAGGCCCTTGCACTTGCTAGGGAAGCGCTTATTCCACTGAGCCATCTCCCCAGCCCTGTATCCACATCCAGCAAAACTATTACCTTATTTATTTATTGCTGTACTGGGGATTGAACCCACAGTCTTTTCTTTTTTGTACCAAGAATCAAACTTAGGTCCTCGTGCATGCCAGCCAGGCACTGTACCCTAAGGCCACAGTCCTGAGTACGTTAGGTGAAATCTATCACTGAATTGCATTGTTAGCCTAAAATGGTTTCTTTAGACACACTGTTCCTTCCATATAATGTCAGTATTTGTCTACTTGTTTATATGCTTTTTATTATTGTGGATTCATGTATTCTTATCTTACTCAATGGGTAACATCGAGTTACATAACTCTCCTTAACTATTTTGATATTTATATTTTCCAGAATTTGCCAGTAGAAGCCCCACACACCTGATTCCTGTTTGTTGTTGTTGTCCATTTGCTTTTAATGTACTTTCTTTCTTTTTTTGTGTTTCAATACAGGGTCTACAGGGTCTCACTAAGTAAATTGGACTCAGTGATCCGCCTATGTTCAGCCTCCCAAGAGCTGAGATTCCAGGCATGTGCAGCCACGCCCAGTCTCAGTCACTGTCTCAATGTGCCCCAGGGACAGGGCCAGCACGACGTGCCAGGGATCAAGCCCCAGCCTCAGTGCCCTGTCTAAGCAGGGACTTTAATTTAATGAACTTTCAAATCTTTTTTTTCTCCAGGGATTTTTCACTGAGGTACATCCTCAATGAAATAGTATTTATTATTTTTACTTTTTAAAATTTTGAGATAGGGTCATGGCAAGTTGCTAAATTGCCCAAGCTGGACTTGAATTTGTAATCCTCCTATTGCAGCCTCCCAAAGCACTGAAGACACGCATTCCAGGCATACACTCTCACTTTGGCTTAGTCGTATTTTTAAAGCACTTCCTCGCTCTCTGACATGACAAAGGTCTGGGATCACTAATTTCTACACGGTGCTCTAGCTCACAAAAGAAAATATAGTCTTGTGTGATAAGCACATACAAATATACCAACATCATGAATCATCAGGAATTTCACATTAAAGTCACAAATAATATACCACTACATACTCACTAGAATAGCTAAAATTAAAATAATGATAATAAAAGCCATTCACAAAAAGTGTGGATGACAACAATGCTCAGACATTGCTGTTGGAATCACTTAAAAAATTATCAATTAAAAAAATAAAATTACATTTATGAAGTACCACATGACTTAGCAATTCTGATGCTACATATTCATCTGAGAAATGAAAATTTATGTCCACAAAAGTATTCATACATGAATGCTCTTAGAAACCTTATTCATGATAACAAAAGGCTGCAAACAACTCAAACATCCATTCATGAGTGACTGGACCAATAAATTATGATGTGTTTGTACAATGGATGATTATTCTGCAATAGAAATAAACTACTGATGCAAATTGCAACATGAATATCTCAAAACCATGAGCCAGATACAGAAAAGTATCTATTACATGATCTTGTTTCCACAAAATTCTAAAGATGGCAAGTCTGTTCTGTCTTACTTTTCTTGTTGCTGAGACAAAATATCTAACACTCACAGTTTAAAGGAGTGAAGGTTTGTTTCAGCCCACAATTTGCAGAGGTTTCAGTCTATAGTCAACTGAATCCAAGGTAGGGTGACATGGTAATGGAGGAACAGTCCATGGCAGAGAAGGCAGGAAGCCGAAAGCAGCAAGCAGTGAGCAGCAACAGCCTTCCTTCTGTTCCTTCATATCCTATCAGGCTATAAGTCTATAGATCAGTACCACCCACTCCCGGGGTGGGGCTTCCCTCTTCAGTAAATCCATTCAATCACACTGAGAATTATGCTAATCCAATTAGGGGTTAATACAGATGCCACAAATGCTTAATTCTAGTATTACACACCCTAGCTATAGCCTCCTCCCAAAAGCCTCATCTGGGAGTGGTTGGGGTTTTTGGAGATCTAGAGCCAAGCCATAACGTACTCTATAGAAATTGAAGAAGGGTGTTGTCTAAAACTGATGGTAGGTATGAGGCTTGATATTTTTTATTACTTTTAGAGTAATGGAAATGTTTTATGTATTTATTTGTGGGGGGAGTGGTTACAGTGTACATGTGTTCAAGACTCATCAAATTATGTATTTAGACTGGGGCTACTTTGTTGTATGTATATTAATTTCAATAGGACTAAGTGCTTTTTTTTTTGGAAAAAAAAAAAAGGATTAAACTCAGGCCCTTGCACTTGCCAGGGAAGTGCTTATTCTACTGAGCTATCTCCCTGGCCCATATATGCTTTTAAAGGTATCTGAATACCAAGATTTATTAATAATCAAGTTATATAATCATCTAGGTCCCAGGAAACAGATGAATAAAGGAAATTACACACACACACACACACACACACACACACACACACACAATGTACTATTCAGCCTCAAAGAATGAAATCATGACACTTGCAGGAAAATGGATGAAACTAATAATCATATCCACAATGCAGAAAGTCATGTCTTTTCTCATATGTGGAATCTTAAAAAAAATTGACATGAAAGAGGAAGGCAGAGTATTAATGAAGAAGGGTTAGGGAGAAGCAAGGGGCATATGATCAAAGTATGTCATGTACACATATGAAAATGTCACAACGGAACCTATTATTTTGTATAATTGATAAACAGTGATAAAAATAAAAGAAAAACATTGTAACAGGTGTGCTCAGAAAAGCGTCAATTGGTTCTCTGGCCCTTTCAGCAAGTGTCAGGGCCAGTTCAGGGCCTCTTTGCAGCTTGAAACTGAGTATTTACATTAATATTCTCTCTCTTCTAGGAGGACCCACCCATCTGCGACCACGTGGCTGGTGCAGGTACATTTATGTCTGACTGGCTGTTTAGTCGTGTCTAATGAGAGGGGCCTTGTGCATGAGGAAATTCTCAAGAGGGACCCGGGCCGAGCTGCTACTGTGTGAAAGACACTCAGTGAACATTTGTGCCAAGGCTGTGCTCCAGAATTCAATAGCCCTGCTAAGACCGTTGTCTGTGATGCCTCTATTCAGTGCATAGTTTTGAATGTCTAATACCTATATCGATATACACTGATCTAGACCCAGGGAAGAATTTTTTAAAAAATAAAATTGTATGGGTCTGGAGTTGTAGCTCAGCAGCAGAGCACTTCCCTACTCAGGTATGAAGGCCTGGGTTCAATCCCCAGCACGGCAAAAACAAGAAAACAAAAACAAAACCCAACAACAAACACTTATAGAACATTTCCTACATTCACAAAAGGAGAGAAAATGGATATTAAAACTCAATAGACCCATTACCCAAGTGTAACTATAAACTCGTTTCTGGTTTTGTTCATCTATGCATCATCTGCTTCCTTCCCCATAGCTTTAAATGATTTCATCTGTAAATATTTCAACATGAATCTCCAAACCATAAGCACTCTTAACTATAAAAACATAGCCATTAATCGTTGCCTCCCTTATAAATTAACAATAATTGATTAATATTAGTTGTCTGTTTAATTCAGGTTCACATATTTGTTTACTTCTACAGTTTGCTCAGATCAATATGCAGACAAGGGGGCTGGAGAGATGGCTCAATAGAATAAGTGCTTCCCTGGCAAGCACAAGGGCCTGAATTCAATCCCCAATTCAGAAAAAAAAAATCCAGTTAAGGTTCACATACTGAAATTGATTTACATATGTCTCTTGATATGTGTTGCTGTTAATATATAGTGATTCCCTTTTTTCTCCCTTTCTCTTTTTCCTCGTAATTTGTATTTTGGGAAAGCAACGCTTTTCCTATCAGGAATTTTCTGCTTTCATGCCTGTGTTGTTATTATTTGTAATATTTCCCCAACCTATGAATTACTTTCAAATTCCTAGCTGACTTGATGGAGGAACTCTTTCAGACAGACTCAAAATATATGATTGTCTTTCCTTTAGGGATATCAGCTGTCATTTGTCAACTTCAATTCAATATTAGTTCTTTAGGGGATAAAATATAGTGATATTTTAATTTTATCATTCTTTCTTTACTAAGTGGAATAGTTCCATAGAGAAAAACTTTTAGCTATCTGGAAATCCATGCTTATAGTTTCCATAGGAAAATGCTTGAATAGTCCCTTGTTTCTACCAGTCTTCAACCCAAAAATTGGTTACCTAACACACAAGAGTGCAAATTGAAGCAGAACTTCCTATTTCATGGTGGGATAAAACCCACAGGCAAGAGAGGAGAGAAGCAAAGGGGTGCAGATACAGGCGCACCCCAGAGATCATCTTCCTAAAAGGCAGAACCAGACTAGGAGTGTTCCCTACCTGGGGGCTGGGGTGGAGGGGTGGGACAGGTGGCCTTGTAAAAGTGGCCATTCAGCTGGGTTTTTGAGGGTGCAGTGCCTGGGAGGACCAGTTGTTTCCCAGTGTCAGTTTTCCCTTCTTCTGCTCATGGTCTTCTGGGAATGAGCTGGCTCTTCACCCCACCTTCCAGTATGGTGTGGCTATAGGACTAGGTTCTGGTATAAAGCTGTTATGGGAAAAAGTGCTTTATGCAAAGCCCAGATTATATCTTTGAAGGAAGTGGTGCCAGGTCCTTCTCGCCCCTTCTCCCATCCTACTGCTTTCCAGGTGGACGTTATGCATCCTTGCAGCATGCTAGAGATGACAGAATAACACAATAGGACCGTGTCAGGCTCCCAACATCTCCTCAAGCCGCCATTCCCAGTCTCAGGCAGCTCTCTGAACTGCTCCAGTAATGAGGAGCAAGCCTCTTTCCTGGGAGTGGTATGGAGAGGAGAGTGCTGTCTAGAGGCTCTCTTGCAGCATGTGGTGTCTTGTGGGTACAGTGAGGCAGCAGGGAAAAGAACCCATCTTAATGAAGGGAAAGGGAAGTATTCGGTGGGGAGACTGTAAAGTTACTGTTGAAGAGGAAGAGGAGGGAGCATTAAAATAATCCACAAGTTTGCTGAGGCTAGGGCTAATGAGATCTGAAAAGTGAACCAACTCTCAGTCACCCCTGAAGATTGCTCAGGGTGAGGTTAAAATTCTGTGCACTTGTTAATGGGAATAGATAGAAGGCCCAAGGAACCATTCCTGTCTTTAAAAGGTGAAATGCATCTGAACATGGAGCATATGCCTGTAGTCTCAGCACTTTGGGAGGCTGAGGCAGGAGGATTTCGAATTCATTGCCCTAGCCTGGGTAATTTAGCGAGGCACTACTTCAAAAGAAGATGGAGTAGGGACGTGGCTCAGAGCACTTGGGTTCAATCCCTAGTAGCACAAAAATAAATGAATGAATAAACAGAATGAAGTTGAGTTGGGTTGTGGCTCAGTGGTAGATCTCTCATCCAATGTGTAGGAGGAAACTGGGACTTTGAGTTTGAGAACAAATGAAGTATTTTCTCAAAAAGAAATTGTTATATTTTCCTAAGTTAGCTCATATACAATTTAGTATTTCTTTATTCTCTTTTGTATTTAAAATTCATTTGGGATTGATATGTAGTACAAAATAAGTGCACTTCAATTTTTTTTTAAAGATTCTTTTTCTATTTCTCCTCAATGGCACTTTTGTCATACAACAAAAGCACTTGGCAAAATCTATACAAGTTAAACATATTCATATCTCTGGGCCACTAATGCCACTCCTAGACAGATACATAACAGAAATGTAAACACTATATATACATACTCAAAAAGACAGGATAAAAATGGTTGTAGCAACATTATTAGAAATAGCCCTAAAGGGGGGGGAGAAATAGTCCTAGAGATAGAGATTGTGCTGGGGCAAGTGAGAGTCGGACGGGCACTGGGCGACTCTGTACCTTGCTGAGGAAAACAAGTAAACAAGGGTGAAAGAGATCCTAAGAAGCCGAGAAGCAAGATGTCATCATATGCATTCTTTTGTGCAAACTTGCCAAGAGGAGCACAAGAAGATGCACCCAGATGCTTCCGTTAACTTCTCGGAGTTTTCTAAGACGTGCTCAGAGAGGTGGAAGACCATGTCTGCTAAAGAAAAAGGAAAATTTGAAGACATGGCAAAAGCAGACAAGGCTTGTTATGAAGGAGAAATGAAAGCTTATATTCTCCTAAAGGAGAAACTTATGTTCTGAGTACCGCCCAAAAATCAAAGGATAGCATCCTGGCCTCTCCATTGGTGATGCCACAAAGAAACTTGGAGAAATGTGAAATAATACCGCAGCAGATGGCAAACAGCCATACAGGAAGAGGGCTGCTAAGCTGAAGGAGAAGTATGAAAAGGACATCGCTGGCTACCCGGGTAAAGGAAAACCTGATGCAGCAAAAAAGGGAGTCATCAAGGCTGAAAAAAAGCAAGAAAAAGAAGGAAGAGGAGGAGGAGGAAGATGAGGATGAAGAGGAGGAAGAAGATGAAGATTATAAGGATAAGTTGGTTCTAGTGCAGCTTTTTTTTCTTGTCTATAAAGCACTTAACACCCCTGTATACAACTCACTCCTTTTGAAAAAAAAAAAAAAA